>JAPDSC010017065.1:3499-93772 GCA_026290005.1 Latrodectus geometricus | reverse complement strand
TATATATATATATATATATATATATATATATATATATATATATTAGTCTTTATTAAAACAAAATTAAAGTTATATATAATCATTTTTGTTGAAAGATTTTTTTGTCATAACAGAATTTGACCTCATTTAAATGTTTGTAAAAGTATTCAGGTGAATAAATACATAATTATTTAAGCAAACTATTCAAATGAAATATATTTATATATGCAAAGAAAACTAAAAAATTATCAAAATAATTTGAAAAATATCAACTTAAATTTTCTTAAATAAAAATAAATATGAACTTTGGTTAACAGTCAGGTACCACAAGAAAATAAAGAACTACTTTGTGATGAATGAGTGCAGAAAATATAGCTAACAAAGAAGATTAAAAAAAAAAAAATAGTAATTTCATTAGAAGTAATTTTGAGTAATGGAAATATATCAAAAACAATATAGCTTCTCAAAATGTACATTGGGAGGAAAAATTTAAAATAGAAGAGCATAAGAACAGAGTTTATAAAAAAATTTTAGCATAAAGATTTTCGTTCTTGGACAGTATTGTCAAATAAAATTAACTCCCATTAATTTTAAAAGAAACAATTTCAATTGACATTTGTTGATTTGCTATTGATTTTTTTCCAGTATGGTAAGAAAATTTCATTGAAGCAGAATTCCCTTTCCTAAACATAAAAGTGTTCTAATTTTTAGCAAATAATAATTTTAGCTTGAATCAGAATTTGTTCCATCAAAATTATAGATCAGCATTAAAATTTTATATTGTAACCTATTTTTGCCCTTTTAAAATATGTATTAAAAAGTTTTGCATTGAAAATTCAAAATTAAATAAATTTTAAAAGATTTATGAGATTAAAAAAAGAATTATTAGATTTTGTTAAAATAAAAAAATACATTAAAAATTATACATTAACAATTTAAACAAATCTTAATATTCCTTTAAAATATTTTCTATAAAATTAACAATGCTAATTTTTTTATTTTAAAAGAAGCATTACTAAAAAAGCCAAATTTCAAATTCAATTTAATATGACAAAATATCTAAGAAAAATAGTTAAAGAATAAATAAATAATTTTAAAATTAAATATACCTATAAATTTGAATATTAATAATTCTTAAACTTACTTTAGTAGCTGCATTGACATTAGCACCTCTTTTCACTAGCTCTAGAACTATATTTACATGGCCTTCTTTAGATGCTAAGTGAAGAGCATTTAAACCATTCTGAAAGAAAATATATAAATTAAGATAGTAATTAAAATACAAAAAAAAAGTCATCACACAATATTCTACTGGGATAGTGGAAATTCTTTAAATATAAATTGAATACAATTTCTGCAAAAATGTCAATTTTATTGATTTTATGAAACAAAAGTTGTCATTAAATATTCTTTAAATACAATATATTGTTCAAAATTTATAATTTAATAAGGACTTATTACAGATAATAATAAGACATCTTAGAGAATTTGACTTTCTTTTCCTAACTTTTTGTTAGAGACAAAAATATTTAATCTAATGTATTTTATAAGAATATGTTACACATAAAAAAAGCAAAATTGAATCTGTTTAAAAATAAAATATATCACTAAAACTTACTATCTAAAACAGATTTATTTTCAGCAACTTTTAGATAATCTTAAAAATATAATAAAATTTATAAATAAATATAAAATATAATTACTAAGGAATGTGTTTAAAAGTTCAATTAAAAAAAAACTAACTAATCCCAAATGAAAACAATATAAAAATACAAACTTCAAATAGGCTTTAGAAAAAACAGACAATATTTGGTACATTGAAATTCAAAAAAATCTTAAATACATATTCACACATCAAATATAAAAGCTTTTGCTTTTGTTATTTGAATTAAAAGTATGTCACAGTAATCATCAAATTAGTTGTTTCATAAAATTTAAACAGAATTTTGAAATTTTATAAAACATTTATAAGAAAAATAATTCTTGATAAATGTCCTTTTCCTAGCAATATGAAATATTATACATATCAAATTCATCAGGAAATTGAAAATAATTTATTTAATTAGTTAATATTTAGGGAAAATAAAATAAATTTATGTCTTACATTTAAAATAGATATGCTGAACATTTTAAAAATATTTATAATTAGCATAACAACTGGAAAAAATAGATTAAAATTAACGTAACTATTATTTAAAATATATAGAAAGAGACAGTAAAAATATAAAGAAGAACAAATATACTCACTGCATTAGAATGGTTAATATCAATATTTCCTTTCAGGTATTCTATAATCTTTTCTAAATTTGCAGCACGAGCTGCACGCAGGAAGCTTGCATTAATATCACTCTGGAAAATAAATAACATAGATCAAACATAGTGTCCATAAAAGTTAAAAAAAATAAAATTTTAAAGGTAATTTGTTTAAAATTAATTTTATAAGCATAAAAGCATATTTGAATCTAGAAAAATTATTACAATTAAATTCAAGTTATTTTAATTTAGTTTTCATTTCGATTTTAACTGATAAATGATCTTTATTAAATATATATATTTAACTGATTTGTTAAATATATATATATATATATATATATATATATATATATATATATATATATATATATATATATTATTTAACAAAAATTAGATTTAAATAATACTCAAAAATAATTTAAAACTTTTATTCATGTAGCAGTACATCAGTATTGGTACAATGTATGCAGATTTCAAAAAAATATTAATATTTAATAAGTTTTTAAGTAAAACCATATTTGAAGATCAACAAACTATATTGCTATAAAAAATAAAATATCATTTAACTCCCTATCAAAAATCAAAATTTAAATTCACATAATAAAATTGAAAGACATCTTCTATCATAAAATTAATATCGAATGGAAATCCACATAAAATTGTAACTACATATTTATATAATAATTTAAAAATATTTATGCAGCTTTAGTAAATGTATACTCAAAATATATAAAAATTTCAATTAATAACAACCATATCACTGTATCAAATAACACTTTTAATCAATAAAATAATTTTTTTATCCTTAATTCTAGTTAATTTAAAATGTTCACTGTAAAAAGCATACATTTATTATTATCATATTGATAAGAAAATTGACATTTTATTAAACCAATATAGAAAATAAAAAATTTTTCATGTACTAATGCATTGATTTTGAGGACAGCATAAGATAAACTTCAAAACAACAGTTGTTGAAAGACACAATTTATCTCCTGTAAATATGCTGAATAGGAAGCACCCCCCCCCCCCAAAAAAAAATTAATAAAACTCTTACAAATTAAGCTGGATATATGCCAATTAAACCAAAAATAATTTTAGTTACATTTTGTATATACCTTAATGTTTTTAGTTTTTACAGTAGGTTGTTATTGTAGTTTACTGCATAGGAATATATTATGAATACAAACTATTATTTTGAAGAGCATTTAAAAAATAAAATCTGTAATAGGACTAAATAATTATGTAAAACAAACTGTAATCATATTTGTCAATCATTTAAATTCCACATTTAATATTGAGATTTCAGAAGCAATAAGGAAAATTTAAGTTTTTAGTATTGGTTGAACCAATCTATCAAGGGAAAATTTAGTAAAATTGCATCTCTTCCAAAAGGTCATATTATAAAAGTCCATCTAAATGGGAAACTAAATTGATATTTTGCACTGGTATTTATTTATTCTTAATTTATTTTTTAAATAGACCTTTCATGGAAGATTTATTTCTAAGGTCTTATTTGAAATTTTAAACATTCCAATTATTTCAAAACGCAAAAATACTTTTGTTGAATGTTAGTGACAATTAAATCAAATGCACATTGCACATTTGATCAGCTTCTATACCTTACAACGTAAAATAGTATTCTAAAATAGACAAACTAAAATTACCGTATTTTCCTGTATGTAATCCGCGAATTATATATGTGTTAAAAAAGTTCCGAATTTCGTTGTGCGTATTATAACGCCGCCAAGGATAATCTGATTTTAAAAAATACATCAGAAATGCTTACAAGAAAATTTTGAAAAATACTGTTTGTTTCATAAAATGAATAATAGATGGCGCCACGACACGGTTAAGTTAGTTCAGATATAATTAGCTTTGTTTAGTTACGTTCAAGAATAAACTCGGTTCTTCGGAAAGATATTATAGTTGCAATTCCCTAATGTCATTTCGCATTTTGTCTTGAAGTGATCTATTTCGCTTTGAAAATATTCAAATTCATATATCGTCATATCAAAGCGAAAACATTTAATTTATACCGAAAGCAAATAAAAAAAAAATGGAGACAAACGTGTTCATGTGAGGGGGAAAACAAAGCATGCGCGGTACAAAAAGAAAATGTATAAAAAACGCAGTTCGAAAAATAATCTATTTCTTTCATTTAATTATTAACGAAGCGAATATAATTTTTAAAAAAAATATATCAAATGTCGTTTCAAAAGTTATTAGAAATCAAAAATTGATAAGTTTTATTGGAATCTCCATGGAATGATCGATCCTGTGCTTTCATCTCTGTTTACAGTACTTTTCGATGAGGTGGATCCAAAGAGATCTTTTTCATGATAAATATTTTTTCGGTACAATTTATGATATTTTTAATCATTCTGTGCATTTTTTTTTATTTTTTGTGAAACCCCACATTAGGAGCAGCATATATTTTCGACTATTCACCAAAAAGAATTGTTGCTGATTAGGCAATGCTTTTTTCTATTAAAAAAAATAATAAAATAAAATAAATTTTAAAAAAAATATCGTGCGGGTTATATACAGGAAAATAAGGTACTTATAGTTTGTCTTTATATTAAATTAAAATCTTTCAATAAATGTAAAACATTTCTGAAAATATTTTTAAAATCTCATTTAACACAGCAATTAGCAATACTGATAAAATATAAAAAATTTGTGCATGTCACAATGGGCTAGTGTAATATACACTAGCCCATTGTGACATGCATAAATTTTCAAAATAAAATGTCATTAAAATATAAATAAAAAATAATACAATATAAATAAAATTTCTAATTGCATTTATTCTTTCATGGAGCTTCTTTAAATCAAATCCAAAAATAATATCTCGTAAAGCAATATGGAAATTTTATTTGGTTATATATCAATTTTTAATGAATACAAGCTGATAAAATTTATAACTGGGACAATCGAAATTGATTAGTATTAAGTTTAAATTCTTAACAGTCTTAAAATATTGCAACAAAATTTGCAGAAATATGCTAGTGAAACAAAATATATTTTTCGAACATGGTTCGGGGAAAAAATAATAGTACAATATTTCAAAGCCGATTTTAGAAAAAAATAAATGGATGAATAGAGCTTATATAGGGAAATTTTGCAATTACAATAAAATAACAACCATGATGAATTTAACTGTGACTTTCTTAACCTTAACTGCAATAATCATTGATCTTATAAAATGAAAGAGATTCATTCAATAGACTCAAGTAATGGAATTCTAAGAAAATACAGCTTAAAAGAAAAGACGAGTTTTATTTATAGTAAACTAAATTTAAACTGCACTAGAAAACGTTAGGCGAATAAAATGGTTAGACGTCTGTCTGATTACGTACATTGTGAATAAAAATTCCACAAAAACTATTATAAGAAAAACAAATTGTTTAAATTTTCATCAAATTTAATGTCTCTGAAATATTTTAATACACATGTTATACACTTCGCAATTCCAATCAAATCGCAAATATTTAACATAAAATTTATAGAATAAATTTATCAAAAAATTTCATACACCTTAAGTAATTAATTTTAATTTCACAATTATGTGAACTCTATTTGTTATTCGAATTCATTAACTATTGAGCTAAAATAAAGTACTAATCATTCAACTATTAGCTCGCCACATTTGAAGTGGGTGTCGAACGTACGAACTCTAGATCTGAAGACCATTGTACATAATTTAACAAATATTTGGTCGCTTTTATTAACTAAGAAATATTGTGCCTGCTACAATTAATCAGATGCAACAACTATTTACCATAAACAGTTTCTAACTCCCCAACAGCACGTGAACGAGCATAAGAGAAGAAAATAATGACCAATGGAATTAATTCGAGGCGATGCTGAAGTGATGGGTTGAACCTATCAATACTAGAATTACAGAGCTTTTACGAATAATTTCTTTTTATCATAATAGTAAAAATAATTGTAAAAATTTCAATAAATTTCCCATATTTTTAAGGAATCTCATGCATTTCATTTTGATAGAAAACGCCAATTTTTATTATCTTATTCAAAGTTACATTTAAAGATCATACTTTTACAAATTCTTTCCACAAGACTGTAAAGATAATAAATAATTATGATGCGAAAATTGTAACACTCAAATATTCTAAAACTATCTAATATTTTAGATTCAGTTGAAAATTTAGATACATTTTATTGGCTAATACTCATTAAATAATTTCTTTCATAATTTAAATAATTATACTTAATCAAAAATTCCACCAATTATATAGGTTTCCAATAATTCTGATAGATAAATATATGACTTTAAACTATATGAAATACTCACAAACACATATTCCACTATTGCAAATCAAAACTCCATAGAATTCCAAACTATTAGAAGAATCCTACAATTACTACAGAACATACAAATAACAGAATTACTGCAGAATTCCGCACGCGATTAAATGTAATTGATATAATCTATCCTTTACCCACCTCTGATATAGTCCATTATCAATTTTCTAACCATTAAACAATGGTTCAAATAATAGGAAATGTTTATTTTATTTGAACAGATCACTCCAACATGTACCAATATTTACATTACTTTGCTCAAATTAAATTTTCTTTTACTGTATTCTTGCTTTTGGATAACCACCCAAGAGGAACGCCATTTTTTTAATATGTTGCAGTTTTCGAAAAAAAACTTATTTCATATGGTGCATTTAGTTCTGCTATATTTAAGATTTTCTTGGATTATTGAATGATTATTGAGGGTAATTCGTTTCATTTTTGAAGCGAAAAAACTATTTGGGATTATGAACCTGTTTTACTAACTATTCTATAAAAAGATACGCATAATAAATATCAAACTGAGTTTTTATATCAAATTTGTTTTCCTTGTTCATAATATTATGAATTCAAATTATTTTCGACTTCATAATTTAATTACAGTAATTAAATAAGATTTGGCATCTTTTTGAAAGAAATTCTACATATTTCTATGTAATATGTATATACATTAAAGACATGTATTAAAAAAAAATACATTTAGAGAGATTTAATGAATTACAGAAGATCGAATTCTATAAAGAAATTAAAATATTTAAGTATTTTTCTAGTTAGATAGTGATATATTATGCGAAATAATGTTAAAGAAATCTGTTTAAAGTCAATTCCTACTTTAGTCAACAAAGAAAAATTTTATTTTATTTACTTTTTTATTAAATAATTACAATTAATGTGGATATGTATATTCATATGTGATAGAATCATGTTAAGTATCAAAATAGAAAGCAAATTTCCTTGCACTTGCTTTTTAAAGTCATTTATAAATAATTTTTATTCTTTCTCTCCCCCCCCCTCCTCTATATAAGAAAAAGTCCAGTATAAATATTTTTTATTAATTTTTTTAAGTTAGAAAAAAAGTCTCTTTTACATACATTTTCATTCTTTCTTACTAATTTATTCACACGCTTCATGTTTTCCATTTGATTTCCTCCTTGACTCAGACTAGAACTTGGAATGAAGGGGGGAAAAAAAAAAAAAAAAAAAAAAAAAAAAAAGATTCTGAAAATGAAATTTTTCCAGCAATCTACACGGTTCGCCATTGACGAGATATTTTTCATAATTTTATATCCTTCTAAATATCTTAAATAATAGAAACATTTTTTCTATATATAACTTACATTAATTAATAAATTAATTATTAAATTAATAATGAATTAATATTCGAAAAATATATTAACATCAAATGTCCTTCACTAGAAGTTTAAAAAAAAATGCATCTGAACTTAAATGGATGAAATAAAAGTAGTTTATTAATAATTTAAAATTTGAACAAGATATATAAATATTGGGAGAGTGTGAAGTAAAAGTAGGAATTGAAATATATTCCTTTCACTATTAAACTTTTTGAAATTATTTGTGGCGTAAAAATTATGAATATATTAATAATTTAAATAACTATTACAATTTATAAAAAAATTACATATATCAAAAGTTGATGATAGTTCACTCTCTAAGATGAAATGAAATTCATTCTATTTAATTAATGATTATAGCTCTATTTGAAAGATTAATATTTAATAGCTAATGACTAATTTGAAGTAATCATTTCAACATGAATTCATCAGAATTTAATTACTCTTCAAAATTACTTTTTGATTGTGAGAAATTGAAATCATAATGGAATTATTTTATCAAGATCTCTAAATGCCTTTCCAAACCCACAATCAAAGTGCTTTACATATTAACAACACATAGACACAAATCCAGTTTCATCATTAACTGGCCTTAATCAAGATTCATTATATATATATAAATAAAAATTTCCCTTTCTTTGATGTCTTATATCAGAAATGGTCAAGACGTCGATCGCGGTCGACTGATCGACCGCGAAGACATTTTAGGTAGACCGCACGACCATCCCGATAGTGATCTCGGATATTAATTTAATTTATGACTTATATCATAGAATTAATGAATTATTTAAAATAAAACTTTACTACAGTTTTTGCTTTAAAACTTAAAACAAACTGTGCAAAGTAAGGCACTGAATTTTTCGTTTTACAGTGGAATTAAATCCACACAATTTGACAAAGTGGGATGCTTAGATTATATCTAGTAGCCGGCGCATGATAGCGACGTGCCGTGTCGTCTAGTCTACTCGTCACTTCTGGCCGTTTAGTTTCACTTCGAAGTTAATCGTCTTACGTGTCAGGTCGCTCGCTTCCTGCCGCACTGATACGAATTTGTTTCAAAACTGTTGAATGTTCGATCCTGTTGAATTTGTTTTTCAACAACGTGTCCTGAATGACTCAGCCCGGCACCCAGTGCTAAGAGAAGTAAAACATACCATTATCACAATTATAGGGAAAATTATTTCTTTTTTGTTATGGTGAAGGATAAATGTGTTTGTCTCATATGTAACTACAGTGTGGCATTACCAAAAAAAGCAAACATCGAAAGACATTTTAAAACCATGCATTTAAAATATGCTACAGACTTTCCAATCGGCAGTGAACTTCAAAAAGTTAAAGTGCATGAATTAAAGTCGAATTTACATTTACAGAGCAATCGGTATTTACGAAACCATGCACCAAAGCTAAAGCAGTAACATTGGCGTCGTTCAAAATTACAGAAGTTTTGATAAAGCGAAAAAACCATTCGAAGATGGAGAATTGATAAAAGAAGCTTTCATTAAAGCGGGAGAAGTGCTTTTCCACGATTTTAAAAACAAATGTGAAATAATATCGTCAATAAATAATATTTCTTTGTCGCGTAACACTGTGATGCGACGGACTGAAGCTATGAATAATAATTTGAAAAATTTATGAAATGACGATTTAAAAGCTTGTAAGTTCCTATCACTTCAATCTGATGAATCCACAGATATTAGTGACATTGTACAGTTATGCCTTTTTGTGAGAATGGTTTTCGAAGATATGACTTCAAAAGAAGAATTAACTATAATTCCATTGAAAGGACAAACGAGGGGACAAGATATCTACAATTCATTTAAAAACTTGCCGCCCAGCCTGTTTAGTGGTTAGCGTACCTGACTACAGATGGTGGGACCTGGGTTCGAATCCAGGCTCGGCCATGGATGTACTCTCTCTCTCTCTCTCTCTTTCTTGTCTTTGTCATTTTTTGTGTGTGTGTGTGAATGGTTGCCTACCCTATTAACGAATACCTATGGCATTTGTGTACTGAGGAAGTCGGACTCCACACGAAATATGGTTCAGTTGGAAAAGTGGAGCAGCGCACCCCATATTGCCAGCCAGGCTGGCACACGACAACAACAACAACATTTAAAAACTTTATTGATAAGACAGGATTTCCAATTTATAAATTGGTCTCTATTACAACAGATGGAGTTCCAGTAATGGTCGGAAATCGAACTGGTTTTGTTGCCTTATGCAATGATGATGAGGAAATTCCCAGTTTTACCAGCTGTCATTGAATTATCCATCAACAGGTATTGTGTTCAAAAACACTAAAGTCAAATGATATAATGCAAATTGCTTTTAAAACCGTCAATTCAATTCGTTTAAGAAGTCTTCAGAGACTACAATTTCGGGCACTTTTGGAAGAAAGTGAATCAGAGTACGGAGATCTCTTATTGCACACAGACGTGAGGTGGTTTATCCATAGTGCTTTAGATTTCGTACTCTGTTACCAGAAATAAGAAATTTTCAACAAATAGAAGAGCACATTACTGAATTGGAAGATGGGAAATGGCTCATGAAACTAGCTTTTCTCAGCGATATCACTGCAAAACTTAACAACTTAAACCTAAATCTACAAGGAAAGAATAAATGCTTAACAGACATGATGAGTGCGATTAAAACTTTCAAAGAAACGATAAAAAGGCATGCGTCTTAACTAAGAAAACATGAATTGAGAAACTTCAAAAACATGGAGGAAGAGTGCATCCATAATCCAAATCGAGGCTTCGAAGATTTCGCTGAACACTTAGATGTTTTGTTTGAAGAATTTGAAAGAAGATTCACACTGACTTATTTAGGTTGGAAGAAATACTCAAATTTTATGATATTTCCATTTAATGAAAATGTCAACATTGATGGAGTATCTGAAAAAATAGGACATTTAATAGATACCACTTCAGTCACGGTTGAGGAAGAAATTATTAAAATAAGATGCGATACATTTCTTAAATTTAGATCATCTAGCGATACTGTTTTTTGGAAATTAATTTCTGAGGAAACGTTTCCAAATATTTACAAATTGATTTTGTATTTGAAATCATACTTTGGATCGACGTATCTTTGTGAATCTGCTTTTCCAACCATGAACACCATAAAAACTAAGCATCGGTCGCGGTTACCATATAATTTCGTGTTTACGCATTGCAATAAGCTCGTATCAGCCACAATAAGATAAACTTGTCGCAGATATACAGTGTCAAATTTCATCTAAACAAAGTGAATTGGATGGTCAATTTTTATGTATATGAATACTTTGATTATTTTCGTCAATAAATTTTTATTTTGTAAATACTAAGTTTTTTCTTTTTCTTTTTTTTTTTATAGAAAAATTAAGATAATATACCATTTTATCTGTTACCGAAAATAAATATATAAACATATGCGTTTTTTCTGCCATCGGTAGACCGCCTTCGATTTTTTAAATGTGGAGTAGATCGCGGAACCCAAAAGTTTGGCCATCCATGTCTTATATAATACAATATAATTTATATTTAATGATTTGGAAGTCTAATCCTCGAATATTTATTTGTATCAAGAAATCTATTCGAAATGTCGACATATTCCGAGTTTTAGGTAAAGATTATTCAATTTTATTCATTTACATCATCAGATTTTTACAAAACCCGTATCAGATATTAAGATGCATAATTGTAGAACGAAGAACATTTTGACAAATAGTCATTGTTAGAATTGAGATTCTTCTTAACTATATTTCAGTATCAAGTTAATTCAATTATTCCTTTTATTAAGCTTCGAAAAAACATCGTTCAGTTATGTTAGTATTAAAAAATATTATACTCTGTAAATAAATATTATAGTAAGGAAAAACCGCTATTTTTATCAGTACAAATATATATTATTTAACACAGTGTAACAGAACGCCTAACATTAGAAATGTAGTTGTACTATTTTAACCCTACGCATGTATTATTGTCTTTAAGAAGATTATAGTCAGGTTTTCTCAGTAGGTTACTTCATGAATCTCAATAGAGGATATCTTGAAAAATTTTAATAATTTAAATAAAAAACACCGCAGATTCTTGTGCATGCAAAAAGCAGAAATTCAACGGTTGTCTAATGTTCAATAATGGTTGGAATATGGACGTCAAACTTTGAAAAGTGCGATCTTAACACCAAGGTTCTGAAAGCCGCGGTGGTCTGGTTTTAGGGCGTCGTTTTCAGTATAAGGTGATAGTGAGTTTGAATCCCGACATAACCGAAGATCTGCCGTGTTCATTTAAAAGCTGTTGGAGCACGTTAATTAGGAGATTCTAATTAATTTAATTAATTAGAATCTCCTTCATGTGGCATGATACCTCTAAAAGAAGCTAGTTAAGTATTAGAGGGTCTTCTGCTTGGCGATTCAAACAAATTTAATTGAACTGAGCCCAGCTCTGAGCTAGATACAGGAAAGTACGCGAGTGAAACATTAGGCCAGTGCTTACAAGCCTTATTTTGTAAAGTTAGCCTTATTTTTTCTTCAAAAGGTTTAAGCAATTCATAAACTTAAAGAAATTAAATACGTTAAATATCTCCAACCAGCTTATAAATTTGAAGCCAATATTTGAATTGGCACCTTTCTTTCGAAATTTCCACACACAGGAAAAGACATTAAATCTCACATAAATTTAACAAGTTGACTTTAGACAGAGGGTAGAATATCAAATATTTTACCTTATATTTTACCTATAAAGATATAAGAATGACGTTTTTTTAATTTATTTGCAATTTTTTTTCTGAAGCCAACAAGAAAGAAAATAAGCCAAGAAATACAATCTTCCAAAATAATATCCTAGAATTTAAAGTTTTTTTTATTTAAAAAAAAGAAGTTAAAACATTGAAATACGCTTTATTGTATCTCATTCATAAAACCTCCTAAGCAAACAAAATATAAACTATCAAATGATACATTTTTTTAGAATGCTTTTTATAGGTTTTTAATTTAAATGCTAGAAATAACGGCTAATGTATTCAACTTTTGTCTGCTTCCGCCAAAATAATTGGGATGAATCCATGTATTACATCTTTTAAGGAAACGCGCGCGTTTTGTAAGTTATTATATAAACTACAAAATTATTAATACAATTAATGTAATTTACTTAATTACTTTTATTACCATCGGTTAACTTAACATTTTACAGTGAAAAGAACAACTGGAAACAATTTTTTTTTAAGTATTATATATATTTTTTTCTTTAACGTCAATTTGGCTTTATAATGCATTACAAAAATAACGTTTAGGAAATTCTTTTCTTTATCTTCATGAATGTTAAAGAGATTAATAGATTGAAGAGATTTATAAAGATTTAAGGTTTGAATTTTAAAACTAGAATATAATACTTAAGTCTAATAGAAACCGTAGTTTAAATCTAAGCACTTTTTTCATAATGCGAATGGTTAATAACCTCTCTAATTCAAAAAATCCTCTCTCTGCCTCCATTTTTTTTTATTTAATTAAAAATGTTTTTACTTAATAAACAAAAAAAATCAGCATTCACCTCAGACAGTTATATTTCTTCCAGCTGGTAAATATTTATAGCTTTAGCTTATGGGAACTGGTAGTAATATTTAACGCGAATTATCAAAATTTTCTCGAAGCTCGATAATATGCGTAGTGACAATTTATTAAAATTTGCTTTGAAAAACATATTTCACTCAAAAATTGGTCTAAGAAACATAGAAGAAAAATAATATTTTTTTATTTATTAATATTATAATTTAGTTTAAAATAAAAAAAATGTAGTGCTTTCAAAATTTTCAGAAATCCTTTATATACCATTTTTAAAATTGCAATTTTTTACGTAGCTAAACTTCTGATTGCTGCGTTGGTGTACGTGGGTGTATTGCAGGAAACCCAGATTATTCATACAGTGTCAATAAGATAAATTGTTACACATACAGTTAGTACTTCTCGAATTAAATTTTGTGTGGAGCTGATGAAAAATATAGTGATATAAATCATAAAATATTTAAAATTTACAAAATTCTAAGTAAATTACTAGAATTTTCTCATGTACTCCAATGTCACATATTTCAAATAATGTATTTGTTTTCTCCAATATATTTAAAAGTTGCTATTTTCCTTTCTTTTCGATTGCAGTTGAGGAAATGTTACTTGGTTCCACAAAAATATAATATAAAGAGATTGACAAAAAATATCAAATTAATAATAATTATTAATTTATTCACTTTAAGCAAATAAAGACAAGAAAATTTTTAATAAGAAATTATATAAATTCTAATAAATACCATGTTATATAAAATTAACGTATGAGAAGATAAAATGAAAAACAATATCTTGTATCATTTTAAATAAAGGACGCACTAGCAGCTTAAAATTATAAATTTATTTCAATGCTCATTTATACTTTGCCTATTCTAAGGTTAAATTTTAAAATAAAAAAATTTTTTTGTAAAATAATAGTTTAAGTATGCAAAAACTAATTTTAGAAAAATACATCTACACACAGTCATTTGAAAAAAAAATTATTTCTTTCTTAAATTAAAAAGATAGATAATAAATGTTAGAATAATTAAACAATAAGGAAGAGGGATAAATATTTAAAATTTATTAAACATAAATGATTAAATAAATTTTAAATATTTATCATAATTTTATATAATGAATATTAAAAATTATTTAAATGCGAATACTTGTTTGCATCAAGTTCACAATAGACATTATATTCCATTATTATTAAATAATCCCGGAGAATAATATTCATAAAAACTGTAGGATCTAATAATCAACATATTCAAAATAAGATTTTTTTTTTAAGTATAGTTGTTCTAACAATTTTAAATGAAAATATTGAAAAAAAAAAATAAAAATATTGAAGATAAATACAGGATTGAATAATCAGATTTAATACGAAATATTCCCAACTAACGATTCAGCTCGCTTCACACGAGCCACAGAGGAATTAACAGATTTCTATCAGCAGTGATTTTTAGGTATCTTCCCAAGAAGCGGTGATTTAAATCAGTATCAAATAAAATATATATATATATATATATATCATAAAAAGAATCGTAATCGTGTAACTCACCTGGTGTCCTGATTCACCTTCTGTCACCATGATGGATTCAGAGTTATTATTCGTCTGACATTTATATTTTTAGAGAAGCTAAAAGGTGGGATAAAAATGGCGAATAAGGGCGGTCTCCGAGATCGAAACCCAAGATGCGGTGGAACAAAGTGTGGAAGTGGGTTTGAAAGAGAAACAATTTTGCACTGTGAGAGAGAAAAACTAAAGGTTACTTTCTAGAAACAAAAAGTGGGATTTGTGTGGGGTGAAAGCCCGGTTCACATGGCTAAAAGTAATTAATAAATACGGTAGTAAACACAGAACGTTTATTTTAGCATCCGCAGCGATGCTTGCCAAGTTTTATGTATTGATTGGAATGACCGCGCCTGCGCACTGTGGCGAAGACTGCAGTGGGGCGAGACCACATTCAATTTGTGAACACTTGGATGAAATCGCCCTCGATCCTTATCAACAATATGGGATCATGAAAGGAGATTTTTTGGGATGGTAATTGGAATCAATGCATTATGTAGCTCAAAAAAGAAAATCAAAGGAGAAAAAAAGCTTTTGACTCGCTAATAAGAAAATCAATGTCTCAATTTGACATAAATAAAAGGAATGCACTATGAAGATTTTAAAGCATATATTTTATAAGAATTATCACCTTCGATGACAGATTAAAAATTATTCAAAAAGAAAGGCAGATGATATGAAATTCAATAAAATATTGGCATCTATATTTATATAAATAATTAAAAAATTAAAATCAGCCCTGTGCCACAATCATTAGATAAAAAATGGTAAAAATGAATATTGACATGTCTATGGCTAACAAAAATACAATAATCATGAATAATTAACATTAAAGCCCATATTTCTATATTCGATTTCAACCAAAAATAATTTCTTATGGTAAAAACTAAGGTTTTAAATAAGCTAAATACGTGTTTCCAAAGCTTGCATTTAATGAATGTATAAAAGTTTGGCTTGGTACTTTATTTCATATTTCCATTTGCACTTATAGTTGATTCCGAATTAACTATAACTGTTCACGTTTGAGCTAGGAATCTATTCCATGAACGGTTGAACTGAAGGACTCGGCAACCAGCTCGATACAACATAAGAATATTTCGAACGATGAAAAATACTTCCAATATATGACTTATAAAAAACTTCAAACAAAAATGTAAACACAGAGTAAAACCTTCTAGGAAAGTAACCATAAAAAGTGACAGAGAAAATGAGTGTAGTTAAATTCAATCTTAAAAACAATGCAGCGCTTAATAATGGGAACGTAATTACTTATTTTACTACGTACTTCAATGATTTTTTTTTTAATTTGAACATATTAAATATTTATTCTTAGCTTTGAATGTAAAAAAAAGTGAAGAAAATTACCAAGGTAGTTAAAAATGGAATGAAGCATTGAAAATAATTTTATTTTCAGTTTTAATTTAAATCTTCAACACTTTAAAGAATTATAAAGAAAAACATAAAATTTTTATCTCTATTCATATTCCTGCATAAAAACACAATTTGTAAAATTATTCCTAAAGTATTTAAAAAAAATCAGAGTAAATGATAAAAGTAACTAAACTTATAGGAAGGTTATGGGGGTTTATATCACTTGATGAGGCAAAATATAATTTCAGTACAAAAAATGTGCTTTGAAAAATATTAGATCTCAAAGAAAACTAGAGATTTTTTTTAAGAAAATAGAATCATAATAAAGCTTTAAATTTCCAATGCATATAAATACTAATGAATGTTTTCTAAATTACATGAATGTAAGTAATAAACCAATGAAATAAAATGATTTAAAAAAAAAAAACCCAGACCATTATTAATAAAAAATGTGATTTTTTTTAAATTGTAAGAATAAAAATCTAAGACATTGATAACCATTAGTTTAAATTTTATAAAAAAATAGTTTATTGTAGTAATATTCAAAGTTGTTAATTTTAAAATTAATGAAGTATATTTAATCATCACGATTGGTATTTTTAAAAAATTAAAATATGGAATAATATATGCTAGAAAAAATAATACACAGTTTAAAAAGCAAAATTACGAAATATACTATAAAAATAAGCAACACATTTTAATAAATTTAAAAAATCATGTTGCTTGGATTTAGAAAAATCAGATTCATTTTTATTTAGTGAATATTAAAAAATAGTTCTTAAAGTAAAATCAAAATAATAAGAAACTAATTCTTTTTATTAGAAAATTTATTTTTTAAAATAAAAATACATACTTGCGATAAAATTTTACAATCAATGTATAAACATTTGTTGAGACAATAGAAATAATTTATAAAGATAAAAAAGAAATCTGAGAGGAATGAAATAATAATTCCTCATACAATTTCCCCCATTTTATACTAAATTTTAAGAAATGCAGGAAAGACTCTAAAATTATTTTTCTTTCGTATATATATTTGGAAAACAATCAATAACATTATAAGCAATTCATCAAACTCCCAGACTAAAATCAATCAATTCACTCTGAATATTAAATAAAATAAAAAAAATCAAGCAAACCGTTAGGAAAGACTTCAATTGATATTCAATCAAATGGCCATAATGATGCGCTTTTTTAAGAAGCTAATGAGGAAGAAGCATACAATTAACATTCGTGAAAGAAAAAAGATTGACACAAAACAGTGCCAGCTGCTGAGACAATATATGCTTAGTTTTTTAATTTTAGTACCTTTGAAAAGCTGGTATTAAATGCTAATTAGAATTCATATGTAATGACGTATACATGTAAGCAGAAAAGAATGAAATAGAATTTTCAAGAGCATAAAAAGATATTTAGCCAAGTAGAAAGAGATAGCTTCCATGCTTTTCCATTTATTTCATTTCTTAATCAAAATTGGAAAAAACTTTGAATGTATTACTTGATTGTAAATTATAAAATAAAATTCAGTTAAAACTTATAGGACGGAAAGATTTTATTCAAAATATTTATTTTTAAAGCAGTGTAAATATAGTAAACGATGATTATTTTGTTCGGTTACGTGGGCGAAAAGGGATTAACGAGTACAGACTATATATAATCCTATTTATTCCAGATGTTTTTGAATCCTGAATTTCGACATTCAGTTTTGATAAAAATTCGGCGTCATGTTAAAATAAATAATCTTCAGTTAAGTAACAAATATATTTAGTTGTCCTAATTTAGTAGAACTTATTTCTCAATGTTGTTCAAAAATTGATTTTTTCCGAAATTAATGAGAAAGTGAATTTTATAGTCTTAATTGCTTGTAAAAAATTTAATGAAAGAAAATTTACTTCTTTGAAAAGAAAATATTCTACAGTAAATATTTCTGTGTTGTATAAATTTCGATATTATGTCACTCTCACATATTTTTAACACAATGTTATAAAAATATTAAAATTTTGCGCTTTTATGAGTGTGAATATATTATTCAATTAACACCTTCTCAAAAAATATTTTAATTTTCATAATTAAGTTCAGGACCTCGAATTTAGTATAAAAAATCATTTAAAACGAATATTTTAAATGAGAAAACTTAAAAAAATAAAAGAAGTCTATTATGCTCATTTTTTATCTACAATTTTGAAATGATTCTGGACGATTGTAAACATTACCGTATGGACAGGGGCATGAACTCATGAACCGCTGAACTTAAGACTTAAGACTAGCCCTTCAGATAACAGTCAAGCGAACGACAAATAATCATTAAAAAAAATTCTAAAGCAAAATTTGTTTGAGGTACAAAATCATTCAATGCAATAATTGCTTAAAGTGCCAAATAAAAATATGTTTGTACAACATACTTTTATTATGCCCTTTAAGTAATTATTGCGTTGAACGATTTTGTATCTTTTTTCATGCAACAGTTTTTCAAAGTTATTAAACTTTACAAAGACGTTTTTTGTACAATTTTCTTTCAATATAAGGAATTTGATTTATAATTTTTAGACGATGAAAACAAAGATTCTGAAAAATTATTTAAATAAATAAAATCGCCACATTCAGTTTGGTTCATTGAATTTTCATCTAGGGTAGAGCTGTGAGAACAAGTGCACACGAAATGGTAAGCTACTTTTATCAGGATGCTGGTCTATGTCATTAAAAATAAAAAATGAGTACACTTTGAAATTTTTTGATTACAGCGTTTGTAATTAAATAAAATCATAGTTAATATTATGTTGGAAGCACTGAAATGTTACTTGCGTGTCGTGATATACTTAATTTAAATAACATTCCACTTTTTATAACCCATCTTACACTAAAAGAATTCAGGAATGCACAGCGATACCTTTCTTTTGCTTTGTCGATTGTAAGACGCATGCAAGAGGTGAGAAGGATATTTAGTAAGACAAGGTCAAGGAAACAATTTGTCTATGGTTAAAAGTGCTCTTTTAAAATTAAATTTATATACAATCATTATGGATTTAAAGTACATTTTCAATAAAAAAAATATATAACTGAGGTAAATTTCCTCTATTGAAAATTATCTCAGATCTGTATAGATTAAACATTTTGAAACCTAAACACAATACATTAGTTCTGAAAATAGTGCTGATTGATACTGACCATAAATCACTTTTTACTTAATGGAATTGGTGTAATGTAGAAAATTTATCATCAGAAAGAGTTAACCCATAGCTATCATGTCAGGAAAATATGTGACCTTAACTTTAATAAATACAGAGGGCGTTCACACATTTTAGAAACGATTTTAATTTTCTCCGTGATATTAAATATTAAGAAAAAAAATGTAAATAATTGGTATCAAATTATTAAAGGGATTAATTATCATCTGAAGCATTAAAAATATTCTTTTCATTAAAATGTCGCTGAAAAATAAACAATAGATCGAAAACTATATTTTTGCGCTGTCTGAAGAGAAATACTTATTCACTTGTTAAAAGTAGGATGTGAAAATCATGGTTTTAATATTTCTAGAAATAAGTAACATTGTTAATATAAAAGGAAAGAAACCTAAAAATTTACATTTTTCGGGGGGCAAAAGGCACAAAAATGTATACCAAAGAAAGATACGTACAGATCTTATTAAATTTAAAATAGCATCTCATGTTTTAAAGAAAAATCCTACTATACCCAAAGAACTATTGCAAAACCTTAAAATATTGCTGTTGGAACTGTAAACAAAATTATAAAATCTGATTTAAAGTTTAATCAAAGCAAACAAGCACGATATTCATTGCCAATCGAAACACGTTTCTAAATGTAAGACTATGTGCAGATTGTTATATAAAAATTATTTGGTAGTTAAAAAGTGGAAATATGTAGTTACAATTTACGAATCTTATTTATGTTTTTCTGACTGCAATAAAAAAGATCGATTTACTACAGCAAAAGAGAAGAACAATACTTAATAAATTGATTACTTCTAAATCTATTAGGTAAAGCTTGGAATCTTATCCAAGTCTTAACTGTAGCTGTATATTTTTTAAAAAAAAATGAAACCACAATTGAAACTATTCCCTTTAAATGCACCCCACCCAAGTCCCCTTAAATTTCACCTATAAATTATTGTGCATTTGGACTCTTAAAACAAGCTCTTTATAAATGTATTCTAAAATATTGGACTGACTCTGGAAGATTATGAAGACGAAGTGGAATAATATCAGCTTTGATATTTTAAGAACAAGACTTTCATCTCGGAAATCAAGATTAAAATATGAGAGTTCAGAGAAAGGGCTATCAGACTAAACATATTAGAAAAAAATACCATTAAATAAAATACACTTATAATTTAAATAACATTCCGCTTTTTATAATCCATCTTACACCAAGATAGCAGGAATAATAAAACTTTGAAAATTGTCAATATGTTTGAATACTCTGAGTACACTAAGAGATGAAACATAATATTTTGCCTATTTTTAAAGCTTTATTTATCTAAGACCATTTTTTGACAAACTCCGTCTTGTTGATTTATTTTATCGAGACACTTTATGATAGATGCTTTCTTCTAAAGCATTCCAGAACAATTTTCATGTTTTTAGGTGTTTAATTAGTTTTTATATAATCTAAAACGGAAGTTATTCTTAATCAACATTAAGTATAATAAATAAATTCTAACTACAAAGGAATAAAATTAAGAAATAATGATAATAACTATAAATTTACAGTCCGGTTAGTTAATAATTATGAAAGTTAAATATATCTTATGAAAACTTGTAGGATAACCTAAATGCTGGCACAAGCAATTAGATATTTGTTATTGAAAAAAAAAATTTTTTTCGGAAAAATGTGAAATACATAATAGATACTAAATATTTTCTCAACAAATATATCAAAAAATATAAACCAAAGACAAAGTAACAATATGATAGTTACAAAACATAAAATTATCTGGAAATCGTTTCGCGATTCAAATTGATGCTAATAAATTAAACGATTGATGGTATGGACTTTGTTTAACTAAAATATTTTTTAAAAAAAATGATAAAATATTCAACTAAATATTTTTAAAATCTTAAATCTCTAACCCAAAATATCAAATGTAAATACAACAATAAACTTCTAGGATATCACCACAAATAAAATAGCAAATTTGCGTCAAATAATCTCTAGTAATTTGATTGGATTTTTTAATTCAGTTTCTGTAGATATTATTTAATTATTCCTTTCAAATATATTCTAATCAACCAAATTTGCCCTAGACATCAGTCATAACTTCAAAAATTTTGTGTCGTGAAATTCCTTTTCCATATTATTGGACATCAGTTTAAAGCCAATATTGTACAACTCATAAATGCATGTAACAAACCAAAATACAAAATACATCTACTTGATGGAAAATTTGGAGCATAACACTTTGCATGTATTTTAATAAACGCGTTCATTTGAATATAAGTAGCTGAGGTATTTCACATCTGTTTTTGAACTGAGTATATTCCCACTGTTTCCCATCCAGCGGTATGCGTAGCTCCAAAGTGAACTGGGAACTATTTAGGATATCTAAAAATAATATGGAAAGTACACCATGTATATATACATCAAATCAGTATAATTAAATCAGAATGTGAAGGAAATATTTAATCTATTGTTTAATTGGTTAGTAGATTTTCACTGATATCAAATACCTTATTACTTTGAATAAGTCAAAATGGAGATTGATTCTTGCTCGAGCTACATTTGATATACAAACAGGATACACTTATACAGAGATAACAAGCAGGATATAAACAAATACTTAATGTGCATATATCTCCCTTACCATTAGTCTTAATGATATCCATTGCTCAAACATTCTTTCAGCAGAATACTCTACGATTGAGTTGAGCAAAACCAAACGAGATGGTTTCGTTTGTTTGTTGCTCAATATATTTTTTTTCAAATCCAAGAATTATTGGACCGAGGTCAGAGAGTTACCATTAAGAGCTGTCAACCAAATGACATAGACGCCCCAATAGACACAGTCCAAAATAGCAGAGTAAAAAAAAATAAGAGGGCAGCCAAGTACTGTTTGCAAACAGCGACACTTAATTTTAGTTTTATTACAATAAGAGGTATAAATTATTATATGATCCTTGCTCAAAAAGATCAGTTGATGGGTTATTTTGTTGGTCTATGTTCACTTTTTTGCATACTAGAGCTATTTAGAGCAGGACCTATAATTTAAAAAAAGATTCCGAAATATTTCCAACATAACCAATGGGAGAATTAAATCTGTGAATAGATGAATTGATGGTCTAATAGCGATTTATCCTGCTGCAAGACAAAATTCCTTGCCAGACTGTTGCAGTCAAAACGTTTCTAATTTTATTGAAATAATTATCTCCTTCCTCACTGAAAATTACCATTTATGTGAAGGAAATATAAACTACTTCATGAAAGGGGGGGAGACTTATAATTACAGTAAAAGCTTACCTACATTAAAGCTTTGTTACTTAAAAATTTAATTGTTCATAAGCAAGAAAATAATTCCGAAAGAATTTTATATTGAAAAACAAAATTATTTCAATAGATTTTTAAACAAAAGAGGTCTTTAAAAATATGCACGTTAAAAAGTAGTTTTAGCACCAATTTTCTTTTAACAGTTATGATGACCAAAAGTGTACGTGCAGTTGATAAAAAGCTGCATAGTTTTAAGTAAGTATTTCACTTCACAGAATTTTCAATAGGCGGAAAACAGAACAAAAGTACAAAGTTATCTCGTTGTGAGATTAATAATCAATTGAGAAGCACATCCCTGAAAGGAGACTCATTCAGACTCGACAAAAGAGAAGCCTTAATGTTTGAACAGGAGGCGCTATAAAAGTCCGCATCTGTCAACTCAACCTAGACACATAATTGGGGTCAGAGCACCAACATGCTGTAATAGAAGGGAAACATGTAAAAGAAATTAGATCAGCGGTGAACACGTTTGTATGTCGGGCTGGAGAGGAAGCAATTCGAACGTCCTTGCAACCACTTAAATTGCACTGTTCACCATCAGATGACACGCGCTCGCTTGTCTGCTTTCACTGGCTGTCACGAATTCAGAGCACGTCCAAAAGTTGAAATCAATTTAAACACTTATTTCTGGTGCCTTCGATTAAAGGCATTTTTCAAAAAAAAAAGTTCTCGGTAGAAGTTAGTAGAAAAATACTTGGATTTAAGAAATGTATCTAGGAAGTCAAAAATAATAAATGAAATTAAAATTAAATTAAATGTATAGTAATGCAAAATAAGTTTAGGAGAAAATAACTGACGTTTGGATATTAAACTCTAAATTAATTCTAAGGATCAAAGCTAAAGAAAAATATATATACAAATCAAAGATATGTACACAAAGTTTTGTTTACAGCGTTTGTAATTACTTTAAATCGCGATTAAAATAGTAGAATGCTTAGAAAAGTTGCTTAGACGCTATACTAAACTTTCAGGAACTCTGCTCGCTTCATGGAAGCGGATGGTTTCTCAAACCCCCTTACAAAATTGTTCATGGGCAACTGCTTAGGGTGATAAAAAATATATATATACGGCATAAGCAAACTTTTACTTTCTGTGAAAATAACGACATATATTTTTCTCCAATTTTTGAAAAATTGTTGTTTTTGGCTCTTCCCAACGAGTGTGCTCCGATTAGAAATGCATTGCAAAGCGAATGCATGAAGTCCTAAATATTTAGTAACTTCCCTGCTAAGAAAGGTATTAATAACTTTTTAAAAACATTCTAGACTTAATTTTCTTCGTTTTTAGCTAATCTACATGCGAAACATTAGTCTAAAAATGTTTTGGACAAAAGAAAATACCGTTAAAAAATAATTAATAGTTATTTCTCCTAATCGAATTTTCTCAAAGCTACACACGTATTTCCATCTGGAATAACAGCTCGCTTGTGTGTACATACTAAATAACATTATATCATATTACGTATTATATATAAAATCACACACACAGAAAACAGACCGATAAGAAAACAAGTACATCCAGATTGCATTAGAAAAAATATCATTAGTTTTTATTAAAAATATACGAACTTTCAGATGTAAGTGGGCGTAGAAATGTTGAAAGTAAACCTTGTTTTTAAACGAATTTAAATAATATAGGTCTCCCATTATAGTATTTGAATGGAAGGATTTTTAATTTTTTATATAAAATTTACATGCAAATCTGTCAAAAATTGCAAATCCAATCAAACATTTCTACTTTACTGACACATTATGTAATTAAAGCGTAATTAAGAATTTTATCAATTGAAACTAATGCTAAATCAACTCAATAAATTAATTTGTGTTTCATTGACACTTTTTGCTCTCGAGAAATCGAACAGTTCAAAATGAATTCAAGCAATTATGGATTAGCGGTGGGAATCGAACTTGCGAAGTGTTAAACAGAAGGCTATAGCAAAATGTTAATAAAAAAATAGAAAAAATAAATTAAATCATTATAAATATTCATAGAATACTTAGCCAACGTAAACATTATAAATTAGAAAATATCCTTTTATGAATGGCAATGCTTAAGTTATCGAATTCCATATCATTCTTCAATGAGAAACTGCGTACTTAACGTAATTTTTCGAATCAGCAAAATTAATAAGCAAATATATGTATAATAAATTTTTATATTGTACATCAGTTACCTTTTTGTGCATCTGTTAGAATATTTAAGTTGAAAAACAAAATTTAATGAAATATAATGATAACGAATCAGTTAATTTAATTCTCCAGTTAGTAATATTAAAAAAAGTTTTAATTTTAGATTAAATAAACTTATAAATGAAAATTGTTTTTCCACTTATTATGAATATTCTTAGTTATAAATAAATAAAAATATTTGTGAATACATCTTATTTATGTATATATATTAGACACACACATAACAAGTATTATATTTATATAAAAATTAGGATTTTTTTTTGTTTACCATTTACATATTTATTGTTCATTCTTGCATAAAATTCAAGTGGTAATTTTATTACTTGTTCAATACGAAATGAATTCAATATTTTCTTCAGAAAAGATCTTTCAACCTATAGTAAGGTTACAATTCCAACTTTCACAGAATTTCAGGCACTCCTGTATACAGATAAAGGAAGATAACATCGGTAATTTTATGTAAATATGCCAGACAGATCCATTACAACATATTCCGTTAGAAATGCTAAGCAATTTGGAAACTATTAACAATCTTACGAAAGTTTAAGGTCAATATAGGATGATAAATGAAAGCATAAATCATGTATCCAGTTGCAAAACGTGAGATGAAAAACAAATGTAATTATTATTCAGAGAAAGAGAGTTAACCTCTTAAGCTTCAACTCGTCTAAAATGTATATACAAACTGGTTGTGACAAGGCTCCAGAAATGGATCTTTTAGAAAAAAAATCACAACCCACGCTTGTTTCATATAAGGTTGGACAAAAGAACAAAAAATTTTAATTAATTTGGAAATATAATAACAATTTAAAAAAAAATTCTCTCTCATGAAATTCATTTATCATTAAATACTATTTATTTATACAAAATTTTTTAATTTAAAGTAAGGTGCGTCTTTTACATTTAAATATATTGTTATAAATTTTTATTTTTGTTTGGATACTAAGCTCATTTGATCAGGATATACAATTTCGAAAATATTCTTTTGTTAATATGAAGATCTGTATTTCTTTTAAACCTATATAATTAAAATAAAGACTAGAACACTAATCAAATAACTGACTGTTCAGTATTGTTAGGTATATTATTGCATATTAGTATTAAGTGAATTGTTATATTTAAGTATATTATTACATACTCAAGTATAAAATAAATTGTTACACTTAATATTAGCATTATTAAATAAATTGTTGTTCTTATATTAATAATTATTAAGCATTTTATACTTAAGTAGATCAAAGAATTGTTTAAGCTTATAATTAATATAAGAAAGAAGCTTTAAATTTAATAGGAAAGTTATGAAAATGAACAAAATTTAGAAGCTTTTGTTTCGTTATGAATGGGAAAAGACAAATTGATACGACTATTAATGAAAGGAGAGAGAGAGAGAGAATAATTTTGTGATTAATCATTATAAAAGTTTAATTATAAACATTAAAATTTAATTAAAATAAAAAAATGAAGGATATAATTCCATTATATCTTCATACGATAATCCTAAAAACGGAAAAGGGGGAAAAAAATCGCAATTCGTAAATATTTACGTCATGTATTGTTTATCTACATTTTTCGAAACTACTAAAAATAGTACAAACATTTCATTTACATTTTATAAACTGAATAACCATCATTTATTGACAAAACGTATTTAAACGCCCAAATTTGTTTCTATCGGAAACTGCTTAGCAATTGCTACGAGGATCAATTGCAGGGGTATAATGGAATAAAACCAAATAAAGTACAGAATTTAAACATGGAAAAATTATGGAAACAAAAATAATTTTTATCAACGGAGAGAAACAGTAGAAATAAAAATCGACAAATCTTTTTATAAAGAAATTAAGAACAATTATAAAACTAAAATGTTGAACCACATTATACAGATGCATAAGCATTTTAAGAAATACATTCTTTGATCACTTTAATTTTTAATATACATTTTTAATAATGGGCAAATTATTTGATAGTAAGCAGATTTACATAAAACAAAAATTTAGCAACATATTTTTAAATACATGAAATTAATGGAAACATTTTAATGGCATTTAATTTTGCTTTTATAATAAACATTACTACAATAAAAAATATAACCAAAATACTTTAAAAATTTGAGAAAAATTTCAAAATTTTTAGTTAAAAAAAACTGAAATAAAAATTTACGTTCACTATAAACTGAAAGGAAATAATTAAGTTACAAAATAAATTCCTCATATTTTTTTAGAACATACCTTTTATCTGTTTTTCAGACCTAAATATTTATTATAGAATTTAACATATAAGTTAAACCAATTTATCAAAGAAACTTTAAGAATAAATATTTTAAAACACAAAACTTTAAAATTATTTAGTGAATTTCATATTGCATGATTATTTTGAATCTTAAAATTATTAATCGCCCCTTTCTTCCTTCAATAATAAAATTTGGGTTAAAATTAAGAAAATTTAACTAGGCTAAATATTTAAAAACACAAATCAAAGTAAATTAGCAATAATTAAAACATTTTGTAAGTAAAAAAATATTTTTAAATATGTATATTAGAAAAATATCTTTGCTTTGCAATTTCCATTTTGGCTCTCAGTAGCTTACATAACAAACAGAGCATCTACTATTGAGAAAAGACGCTAAAAATGAAACTTTAATTTCTTTTTATACGTAAAAAAATAATTTTTACAAACATGCAAAGGATTACATTTCTAACAAAAACCAAAATGTTCATTTAATAAATTATATGCAGATACGTACTTTTAAGAAACGCATATCAACTCATTCGCGACGCATCTCAAACTGAGGGCAAAAAGAAACCTTTGGCAACTAAGAACCCCAGAATTAGAAACTAAGTTAAATCCTTCTACGTTGGGATCTCCTAAAAATAGTTGACTAATTTTTTTTAATAGCAGTGGCATACAAAACATTGGTTGCAACATGCGATGTAGATGTTGTCAGACAAGAGTATCCCAAAAGAGCGATTTTGTTTTCTGGAAAACGATTGCTAATTTCTTTAAAACAAATATTCATTAAATTAACCAGTATTAACTAGGAAAATATTAAATGTTTTTAAATCAAGCTCCCCTGAAAAATAGTAGAATTTAAACATTTTCCATATATTCGAATTATTTTATTTTTAGTAAACAGATATAACAACAATGTCATGTGCATAACACACAAAAACATATATAATTTAAATTACAAGTGGATAGTAATTTATTTATTTCAGTAATTTTAAAAATTATTTCTTTGTCTTTATTATTTAAATCAAGAAATTTTATTTCACAAACAGTTTCTATAAAATACTTGTTATTCCTTTCACATATATACATACACCCACAAATAATCCTAAAACAAAAAAAAAACTTATATGTTTATATTTAATTAACTAAACAGATTTGATTTGTTTGTCGCTCAACGATGATTTTTGCATAGGAGGTTTAATTAGACTGAGACCTACGATTTTAAAAGGGATTCGAACCATTACAAACATCCAAGCTCAAGGTGTGATTTGAACCCAAGAACTATTGAACCGAAGGCAAGAGCGCTAACCATTTGACTACCAGTTCGGCTGCGAACAATTCAGATATAACTTAAAAACAGTTTAATTTGTTCATATATAATTTATGAACAGTTCACTTTTCTTTGTCCTATCATTTGCATAAGAAAATAATTTATTCAAGATTTGATGTTTAATGAATTACAAACTGTTACTAACATCATGCGTCAGGTGGGAATCGAACCTACAAAGCTTAGAAAAGATAGCCAGAGCACATTACCCATTGAATAACACATCAGTGAGATAAATATATGGATAAATAAGAAATTTTGCGAATGAATCAAATTTTACTTTTATAACTATTAAAAATAATATCGATTAACAGATCACTGTGGCCAAGTATTAAGGGAGTGCTTTTTAGAGAAGGTTCTTAATTCAATCCCCAGCACTGTTGAACAACGGGAGTCAAGGGTAGCGCTTATAAACTTCGGCATACACTTGTCTTATGATAACTTGCGTTTTTTCACCGTTTTGTGACAAGTGAAAATGTCCCACTTGCTTTTAAAAATCTGTGTGGAAAATACTTTACGTGGTGGGTATTAAAATGTTTTAACAGCTTTAGGCCGTTTAGCCATATGATATCTTTTGTATCACTAAAGATTAAAAAAAATTGTTAGGCGTGTATTTATAAAGGTTCCCTATAGGAGGGGCATTTCTGCTTTTTACATGCACGGGTGGGTGCATGGGAGTTTTTCAAGTTTTCCTCCTTACGACACATAAATATAGGTCTCCGAAAATGTCCAGACGCAACGGATGTTCAAATTCTTTATAGTAACTTCCAGCAGTTAAGCCATATAGAGAGATATCAAATTTACTTTTTGATTGACAGAAATGCAATATAATATTCTAAAAATAACTAGAGTCGGCATTGGTCAACACATTAATTGTCTTCGTATTTATTTTGAAACAGTTTAATGTACAAATAAAACAAAGCTATCAATTCCTGACCAATCAAGAAGGTATTGATAATACATTTATGAATAATTAACGGAAATAATCTAGCTAAACAGATGATGTAATCAATAACAATCAAAAGCATACCTCATATTCTTCCGTCACCATTGCAACCGAAACACTGCCCCAACGCCGCTCTCTTTAAATTAAATGCACTAACAAAATGCGAAGGCTGACTGACTTCCTGGGTTCCTCTGGTCTTGCCACCCGCTTCAACATGACTCACGCATTAAACAGGGATGGGGAGACACAGGAAGAAAAAAAGCACCCCGAATTCGGCGGGGTGAAGTCAGAAAGACCCCTTCGCCACTTTACACCCTTGAAAAATAATAACAATAAAAGTTACGCGGTTCGGAGATTGCATCAGGCGGGGGTGGATGACTTTTCTCTCACACACAAAAATGAGACTTCAACCTAGCCACCTTGCAGCTTCTTCCTTTTTAGCGGTGACACAATCCACTTAAAAATATTTTTGCGCGTGCTTTCAACAGTTTAGCTTGGATTTCCTGTTTCATCGGCATTGTCCTGAAACAGGTAGCAAATTTTTAAATAATAAAGTTCGACAGGAATAAAATGTCTATTTTATTAAACACGAAATTTTTAGGATTTAATTTTTAATATCCAATTAAATTCTGTTTATTGATACATCGAAAATGTACTATAAATCATTGCGTTTTAGAATGAATGATATAACGAAATAATTGTTTCCCCAAATTATGTCTTTTTCAAAGGGCAAATGTTATTTTAAATTGCACCTGTACTTAAGATTAATTTTTTATAATCAATTTAGAAAAATTCTTAACTCTGAAGGAATATCCACAAAGGAATCTATACAGAGCAATTTACTATTTGTTACGAATTTTTTAGAAATTCCTATCGAAAAAAAATGTTTTTCCTTTCATGGATGTTCAGGGGTGAAAAAAGATCTTCACCATATAAAAATTAAGTATATTTACTCATAAAAAAAGAACACCTAATTTAAATACATAATTTCATTTTTTAAAAAGGCCATGTAACCAAAAACAAGGATCCAATCATGGAGGAAAATGAGATTATCGTATCCAGAATGTAGCGAATTCGCTACCTGATTATCAGAAGACAGCCTATTGAGAAAAGTTTGATATCTTTGACGCTCTACTGTCATTTCTAGCACACGAGGGATAATTAGACCGAGACCTAAGGTTTATAAAGAGGATTCCGAGCAACTATAAATATCCTAGCCCAATGTGGGATTTGAACTCATGAACTGTTGATGGGAAGTCAGGAATGCTAACCAGCTCAGTCGATGTTAAGAAAGATAACGTTTCATAGAGTTCGATATCTATGTTGCTCTATGATTCCTTTTCTCACACAATGTTAATTGGACGAAGACCTACACCTGAAGTAGTATAAAGTGGACTCCGAACCTCTAGAAACATTCATGCCCAAAGTGGGAGCCGAACCCACGAGTTGTTGAACCGAAAGTCAGAGATGTGTGAAATTCAGAAAATTAACTGCAACTAGAAATTTCAATTTCGTTATCGGCCAGGGGTAGACAGGGAAACAGGATGGATTATTTGTGTCGGAGAGAGAGGAATGGTTGGCTGGTTTTTGATTACCAGGGGTAGTGGAATTCTAGCTCCCGATCGATGTAAACTATATATATTTTAAAAATGTGTGTTAATGTGTAATAAAAGTGTCGTCTAAATGGGATGTGCTTTGTGTTACTGAACTATCCTGGAAACAGAATTTGGAGAGCATCACAGTATTAACCATTCAGCTGCCAGCTTGGAATGTGATGTGTCAAAAGATTCCATCTTTAGCGTTCACCTATTTATTTGAATAGGGTTCGAAATTAAAGAGGTTCTCAGCTGTGTTAAGAAAAGTGATAGGCTTATTTGTCAGTTAACGATCTTTTTTTTCCACACGAGTGCTAGTTAGAAGGAGACCTACGGTTTAAAGTGGATTCCGAACCATTACAAACAGCCAAGTCCAAAATGCGATTCGAACCCACGAACAATTGAATCTAAGACAAGAACGCTAACAACTCAGCTACCAGCTCAAATCCTAAGGGGAAAACGAAGAACCAAGAACCAAAGGGGAAAACACTGGTTTTTCCTTAGTCAACTCGGCAAGAGGGGGTTGGGCTTATATTTCAATATTATTAAACTGCTATTTTTACAATAGTTTGAATTGAAAATACGATTATAGTAATTTTTCTAAATTCAAGAGATTTAGCAAAAAATTGCGGATTAAAACTACATATATCTAAAACTACATAATAAAAGGAAATGAATTTTAAAGTCTCAACAGAGAAAAACACAATTGTTTAACTACCCAAAAAAAAAACAAGAACAAGAAATAAAACTGTTCTTATTCACAACAAAAAAGAAAAAAAAATTGGTACATACTAATTAACAAAATAATAAAAGATTTTACGACTTGCAATCATTTAATAGACAAATATCCTCCTGCAAAACCTATTTTTGCATAAATTAAATCTGTACATTTTTTACCTTGTTTGCAAAAAAATTTTCATAATATATAAATGCCAATAAACCGAAGAATCAAAAACATCCCGTTTCTCACCGCTGACATAAATCAAAATGATAGCAGAGCGGTACTTTCAAAAGGGGAAAAAAAGTTATTTTCATTTATATTCACCGGCGCATAACGTTACTCAAGTTTTGCGGAAGGGGAAACAGGGATTTAGCAGGGATAGGGGGTCAGGGTGAATTGCTACATATTCCACTACAGGGGTACATTGCGTGTCAACAAAATCGATTCCAGACCCTGATTAAGTGAAAGGAAAATGCAGATTGGAAATATTCCCCACGGTATAATTACGCCAAATAACCATCCAATTAAAATAAAAGGGATTCTGGTTATTTTCACTCAGCGAAAAGGAATAAAAATAAACTTGTACGGGAGAAAAGACAGAAATATCCCTTATGATTTAGAAACAGCCAATAGGATTCAGCCTTCGACTAATAACCTAACAATCAATACAATCGTGAAATGAGTTTTGTTAATTCCTGATTAAATTAGCTTGGGGGGAAATAAATACATTATTTTCACGTGAAGTCCCAAGCTTTATTAAAGTTTTTGATAAGCTTTGTGCAAATAATTTCAAACTGTTTTAGTGGCTGACCTTTGACTTCTGGGCTGCTGAGATGCTGGTCAACTTCGGATATTCTTTTGTTTTATCGATATTTTCGAAGATAGGCCTACCTGTGTGAGATGCATCTTTAACATCAAATATTCTTGACTGGAATCGATGAAATGAAAATTAAACATATTTGGCTGTTAAAGTATCGGGACCATAAACATAAATTCTTGATTTTTCAACTGCCTAACTTGTATTTTCGCCTTTATCAAAGAAAATTTGTATGTACATATATCCTCTTTATTATTTTGTATATACATATATTCTTTTTGGTAGAAAATTGACTTCCATTTTTTACACCTTGAACTTTATAACTGAATCGACGAAATATAAAACACCAAAATATTTTTTTTTTAGTGCGAAATGTGATTTTTCCAAAAAGATAAATCCTAAATTATATTATCGATCTTAAGGAGATATCGAACACTACAGTTATAGACTGAAAAAATAATGCCTTTCTCCCCCCCCCTCCCCATCAAATATATTTTAACAATTCGTTTTTATTAACTATAAGACAACGTTTAATTCATTAAAACTTATCTTTTAGGCTATAAACATAGTAAACTTTTGTACGAGTTTCTCACCACATAAGAAAAAAAAACATTGATATGCGGATTAAAACATAGTTAAGAAAGCTGATACAATAATGATACAATTATAAAGATTGGCATTCATAATTTAATTGGAAGAAAATAATATACACAATGACTTTACATTATACTTAAATTTCTAGTTCACTTATAAGTAATTCATTCTATTGTAAATAAACACTGGAAAAAATTTATTCATAACCAAATTTTCAATTAAAAAAAATTCTACATTTAAAATAAAAATTAAAAATAAGTAAATTAATATACTAAAATTTTCTTTTAAATATACATTGGAAATTCACGGAAATAAATTTTATCGATTAAGACAAAATAGAAATATTAGAATCTTTTGATCATTTTTTTAATTAAGTACTTATTTTTTTTATGAAATAAATAACAACTGGTAAATAAACAGCAAATTTTCCTATATTATAATTTATTATTTATTTGCAATTGTAATTCTCATGTCGATTTTAACTGAGACTGAATAAATTTATATTTTCATATAACTAATAGGGCATGTGAACTTTTCTATTTCATATTTATGTTTTTATTTATATTTATTATGACTTGCATTTTAAAGTAGATTCCGAAAAACTCTAAAGATTCACGACCAAAGTAGGAAATGGCCCATGAACTATTACAGGGCAAATTGCAAACCATTTTCTTTAGTATAGTTATAAATACATACATACATACATAATTACATAGAGGAACACTCAGCTTTAAAATTAAATTGTAAATTCAAACTAAGATACTAAGTAAAAACAGTTACTTATTGTCTACCATCTTCCATGAATTCGATAAAGATCTATCCAAATTACTCACCTAAAACAAAAAAAGAAAAAATTTTGTTAGCAAAAATTCTATACCAAAATAAATCATTGTAAAGCAAAAAATAAATAATAAGTTATTGAATTCCCTTTCAAATTAAAACATGTTTTGATTGCTAATAAAAAATACCTATATAAAAAAAGAGAGTTTCTGTGATGAACGTCTCTCAGAATAGCAAGAGGAATACACAAATAAATTTAAACATGATGAAATAAAATACACTTCCTTGACTTCAAATACCAAGGCAATGTATGTATTCTAGCATAGCACATAATTTAATCAGGTTTGTTTCTCTCAACGGTCGCGTTTGGAATACCATGAACGATTGGGCAGACATCTGCAGTCTGAAATTGATTCCGAATCACTACAAACACCTACATCTGACATGAAAATCGAACTTGTGAACTATGAAAACAGATGGCCAACTTTTCAGCTGTCAATGCGAAGCACAGCATGGAGGAGGGAAAAAGTGAGATAGTACTACAAATATAAACTAAGCTATATCATCTAAGATTTTATTTTTTTTATACCTGAGGGCTAGTATGAGATAATCTTGCAATTTAAAATAAATATTACTACAAATAACTATACCCAATGCGAGAATCGAATCTATCAACTGTTAACCGGAAAGCGAGAATACTAACCATTCAGTTAGATCGACAATAAACGCCAAGTGAACTTACGATGTTGTATGTTCATAATTGCGATCTCCCAATTGATTCTTGTTATTAAAAATTATTAATTTTACATATTTTTATAAATTTCTACACAGTTTAAAATTAATACGAATAAATAACTTGACAAATAGTAAATACAAAATAATTTTCCAGTTTTAAAAATTATTAATTATGTACACTGAATTCGTCAAAGTAATACAGTGTTTCTGTATAAACAGAAAGCATTCGAAGGAAGAAAAATTTACGATTTTCGGGTTCAGTTACAGCTACAAATGTATAGCATAATCGAAAGAAAAAAAAAGATGTAAGTTCAATACTAGATACATATTTTATTAATATGTATCGAATATTGAGCTTACATCTTTTTACTTTAAGATGGTACATATTTAATTATAACGAGGAGGGTATAAAAATATTGAAACATTACAATACAAATAAAAATAAAATATCAGAAATTTCTGTTCATACAGAATATTTTTATTCAGAATATTGTAACAACAGAATATTTTAATCCAGAATATTGTAACAACAGAATATTTTAATCCAGAATATTGTAACAGAATATTTTAATCCAGAACAGTTTGAAAAAAATTCGATTTTAAAGATTAAAGAAAAAAAATCGAACAATGGCAGAAAATATCTACTTAAATATTATAAATTAAACAACTACAATTTTAAACAGTATTCTATTTTAAAAATTTACAAAACAAATTTTCTCCAAAACTAAAATTGGTAAAAAGTTGAAAAACAAACCTAATTTAAAGTAGATAAAATCAAATTTGATAATTAAACTGGACGTCAAAAATATTTTAATAAAAAATTAATGATCATTACTAATATAAAGCAAATGCATAGTAAAAAATAATAATATATTAATTAAACATACTGAACAAAAGCTCTTTGTACATAAATAAGTAGACAAAGTACTGTTTTTAACAGTCTGTCGATTAGCAAAAATGTTAGTGTTGGAGATTACTAAAAATAAAACGAATGTTAAAATTTCGCAAATTAAAAAAAAAACTGTCAGTGATTTAAGTTGTTTCAGCTGTTTGGAAAAAATTTCAAATTTTTAAATGACTGTTATAAAAAAAAGTAACATGCAAATACATAAGAGATTTATGCCAACTACAATACTTGTTTTTGATGTTAAAATATTTAGAAAAAAGTTTTAAAAACTATCTCTCTTAAGTTCATTAAGGCATTGTTCTTCCAAATTTATTCGAAATCCTGTACTATAGGAGTTTTAAATCCCTACAAACATCCACAGAAGAACTAATAATCGAAGCCAAGATCTACTAAACTGAGCGCAAAATATCTATCATTCAGATGCCAACTTGGCTGGAAATAAGACATGAGAATGGAAAGGACTCTTAAAGAAATGAAGAGAATTTTGAATACAAAACCATTATTGCATACAAAATTATGTTGAATTAATGAGCCCGATTCACTTTTTTGCGTATTAACAAGAATTAAAATTGCTGAATGAGCGATAAAACTTAAAGAAAATATACTCAGAAAATTTTACAAGTCACTCTCAGTCCACAACAACAGCTATGATTAGAAACAGCAGCATGCGTCTTGATACACAGAAGGAGTTAAAACACTGACCTTCAGACACCTGGCAAAGAATGTGAAGCTATCATAGCAGAACAATTGGCATCAGTCTTGGCAGCAATCACACTACGTTTTTTCCTCTGTTCTTTTATTAACGCCGCACAATCGCATACGTAATTCAGCAAAAATGCATCTCATACTCAAATGAATACAATAATTTTAATTAAATAATTTGGACAGAACATAGTTTTTTAAATTGTGTACCCATTATTAACGAATATATATAATAATAATAATAATAATAATAATAATAAAATGCTGTTAAAATATCCATAAACAGCCATTCACAATTTCAATCGTCTAGCTTGTATTTTAATGCAAAAATTGTGAAGTGTGCTGAATTTTTTCTTGGTTGAATTCCACTTTTAACACTCTTTAAACCACAAATGAATGGATCAAACAAAAAAAAGCAAGAGAATTTCTTTTGCTCTTTTTTTTGGGGGGGAGGGGAGTCCATTCATTCAGCGCAAAATTTACCTTTCCAACGACCATATATCTGAAATTGCTTGATGGTCTTTATGAGATAAAGATCACAGCAGCTTTCTACCAAAAAAGAAAAAAAATAATGAATTACTTTTTTCCCAACTTAATATTTATGAACTAATTGATTATTCTTGATATTAAAATTATATTACATTTTTAATTATATGATTTTTTTCTTGAATACAATCTATTTACCACATTAAAAAAATTACGAATCATGACTCATTTTTACTTATGCGTTGAAATAAATAGGTGGCCTAAAATTCAAGTCTCAACTAATTTCTAAGAACTTCGTGTACTTTTAGCACACACCACACACACACACAACTTCATATCATCCTTAATATCAGCTTATTCAAAACGAAACAGCAAAACGGACAACCAACCACGGTGAAATTCGCATCTATACCAGACACATAATTTGAACTATTCATTAAATAAAATGTTTTATATTAATCTGCTCATTCTCCCTAATATATAGACTATAAATGAGCTCATCGAAGAAATTTTGATTACTTTTCACCCATATATAATAGAAGCAAGGAATATAATTAAATAGGAATTCATTAATTCATTTCTATACTAATTTAACCAAATGTAAGGAGCAAACAATACTATAAATCAAGGAAATATAAATTAAAAAAAAGAAACATATTTATCAAGATTAAAAGTAACTTGCATTAAATTTTAAGTGAAGTGAATACTTCATGTTTGAACCATGGTTCTAGAGAAAAAGAATGGCAGAAAAAATAAAACCAGGCTTTAATAAATTTAACAAGAACTTATAGATAATATTTCAATAAACGTCTGTCGGAAAAGCAAATGTAGGAATGATAAAAAAGCCTATCAGATGTCGAGCTTGTCATAAATTATACAAAACAAAGCATATATTATTCCCAGATATAAAAGGGAACTAAAGTTATAACGCCAGATAAACTTACCAACATAACCAAATTAGAGCAGCCGCTTTCTATCAACTAGATGTTATGAAGACGCTTAGATGGACTAAAAATATGATTAACCAGGAGCAGCTAGAACACCCGCGTTACAGTCAATTGCCAAATTAACTCTCTCAACTTTCTATCCTTTTACTCTAAAAGCCCCCAAAGGCACACATGGTAAAAAGTCTCAAAAATAGAACTCTTCCCCCTACTTACAGCTGTAAATCCATAAGATCTTTTCATCGTTTCGCCATTTACAAGGCAAGATCCGACACCAATATGGAACTAGTTAAATATAAAAGGCAACAGAGGCAGTAGTACTCATTCAAAAAGATTACTTGAGCTCATAATTTATGTGGAATCGGTAATGACTCATTACAGCTTTAGATTAAAGAACTAATAACCGGCGAAAATAAGTAGTGAAGATAACTTCTTTCATATATATATGTAGAAAGTATAAAATCTATTTATTTCATAATTCATTAATTCTGTGTATGCTTAAAAAATATATTTTAAATTATATTTTACAAAACAGTTGCGTTAAACAAACAATATGTTACGTTTGTAACATTTATGTTTAATTATTTCTCTTCCGAACCAAATTAATTTTTTATAAAAAGAAATCTTTAATTAAAGTAAATGATAATTTACAAAAATGTTCGTTATTTTTTAATATTTATGATACAATGAAAACCAAGCAATTTTGATATCGCATAAAAAATAAGTACCCCAACTAATTCCCAAACTCATATTTTAAAGAATAATATGTACAATCATAAAATTCTTAGCAGAAATAAAAAAAAAATTAAAAAAAAACCCTAAAAAGACTTATGCTGTTAGTTTCTGTGATCCTATTTAATAACCCTGAAAAAAAAGCACGACTATTTGGAAACAATTATGTACAGAAAATGTATATTAAGTTTAACAAGGAATTTTATAGGATTTGACATTTGAAACCAGTTTACAGTTTATTTTAAAATTTTCATTACACAAGTCACATATCTAAATTAACAAGAAACAACTACTTGCAGAATTAAAAAAATGATAGTTTAAAGAGACATTTTAACGTATTTTCAAGCCATGGTTTGTCATTAATTTTGCAGAGAAAAAGGGATTTGAATTTATTAAAATCAATTTAGGAAGAAAATATGTTCGCCTTTGGAACTATCCCAATTTTAGATAATTTTAATAGTTCTACATATTAAAATATATTTAATATTATACTAGAAGATTTTGCAATAAAAAATAAATTTAGCACTCATCAATCGAGTGCAAAATAAATCTAGCTCATCTAGTTAGCTGGACAATGCTCTAAATAGACAAAGGATTCTCAAGCCAAAAATTAAAAAAAGCGGCATTCTATAAAACAAAAATAATCCTTTTAATAATTAATCTGAAAATTAGTAATCCTTAGAAAAGTAAGCATTAATTTTTTTATAAATCTTTTTAGTGTAATTTAGAAAAAAATTACTTTGTAAATCTTTTTAGATGCTTAATTTCTAAAAATAATAAAAAAAAGAGTTCATTAAAATCAACGATGAATTTCATTATAACCTATCAGAAGCTCCAGCTAAAACCAATACAATTGAAAATTGTGTATTAAAAGCGATTTTCTTTCCAAAAAGAGTAAGCGAAAATTTGTGTTTGCACGTGATTTCTGAAAGCACGACTTTCTTGCGTGCGGGAGCTTACAGGGAAAATAACATTAAATGAATAAGTATAGTAATCTAATTGGCAAATCGCGAACATTAAGATGCATTCGAAGAGGCATGTGACGTCACTGTTTTACTTATCACAAATAATTGAATCAACCTAACAATTTAATGGAACACTCGAAAAGTGAATGAAATTATATAACGCAGCTTGCATATTTATTTCGTCGCATCTTTTCACGTGACTAAATAATAAAGTTAAATGCATTATTGTGTAAAAAGGTTACTTTTTCTTAATTACTTATATGTGATTTTAATCTATCTATCTATTCTCTTAAAAATAACCTTATGAATAATTTTAAATAATTGCGTAATATACAAATAAAAAAACTAATATTTCGACATAATAGACCTATTTCTAGATAATCAAAATGCTGTAATTGTATCAAAAAACAGAAATCGAATATTTGAGAATAAAGAAGTTTATCCATTATAAAGAACACTATTTTATATTACAGCAGTAACTTTAATAAAAACCTAGCAATAATAATAATAATAAATAGTTCACTATTATTTTATGAAATTATACAATCTACTTGTACTGTTTTATAAAATTATAATAAAATGAGAAGCAGTACATACTATAATAAAATAGCAGTTATAAAAAAAGAACGATATATCTTACGAGAATAAAATATATAAAGTAAATAAATATAAATATTTGAAAATCAACAGCAAATGATATTCAAAATTCATTTCAAGATTGATATTTTTCAATCTTAAAGACTTGATTAACAGGAGGTGAATGTTGCGCTTTTGACTTCTGCATGCACGTCTATTGTAATGGGTGATTGGGAGTTTTTCGGGTCCCCCCCCCCCTTGTGACACGTGAATACAGCGACCACTATCAATGGAAAAGGGCTTCGGCAATTTATGGGGTAGAAGCTAAAATGACTTACAACGACCTTCGGTGATTAGACTGTCCACTACGTGGTGCAAAGATTTATACTTAAGCTATTTCATTATCAATTTATATTAAAATAAAAAATACTAGTCATTCAAAATATTTTACAAAATGTATAATTTATTTATTTCTAATAGTTGCATTCTATAAATATTCAAAATCTATTTCAAAATTCAATAGAGAGAAAATACATTTAATTAACGAGAGCTTAATATGAAATACTTTTAGGGACTATTTTTAATTGAAAATAGAACAATTAATTTCGATATGTGGAAATCTTGTCTTAAAGACTTGATATCTGCAATATTTCACAATAAGCTGTAAGAATTTTCGTTATTAATAAGTTTTAATTTAGTAATTATTGATTAATGTTACTTACTCCTAAATTATACCAATTAATCGTTAACATTTTATTTTAATGACTACACAAACTAATAAAGCTTAAAAGTAAAAATTTTAAAGCTACCCAAAATCAGCAGAGAATAAAATATAAAAATTGAAATAAAAAAAATATAAAAATTGGAATAAAAAGAAAAAAAATGAGCTACACATTCACACTGTAAATCATTTTACTATCTTAGAATTTTTTAGGCTTTTCTCGGAGAAACGTTAAGAAAAAGCAAATAGTTTACTAAGAGCAAAAAAACAGATCCCGGCAGATGTCTATGAGACACATGAACCTCTATCGCAATACGATAAAAAGTTGCCTCGTTCATAAAAACATTGCGCAATAGGGGAAACAAAAGAACCCTGGGTCACTTTTTTATTAAAGAAATAAAGAAGGTTCCATACCAACGAACTCGACTGAAATTGCTAGTCTGTTCGACGCAAATAAAAAATGAGAACAGAATGTTTATGACACTACTAGTCTACGAACATGAGCCAACACGAGAAAAAGAAGCTTTAAAAACTGTTCATTAAAATAAAATGTGATTAAAAAATTCGAATAAAGTTAATTTTAATTAATATGCGTCTAAATTTTTAATAAAATTTATTCCCATTAAAATATCTACTTTATTTATTATAATTTCATATACAAAGGACCTTTATTAAAAATATATTTTAAGTATTGGTGCTTCTTGCTGTTTGTTTCTACCGACAGAAGCTCAGATAGATATAATTGATAGTTTATAATATCTCTTGCAAAGTTTATTTTATTACTTTTTCATGTTTCGCGATGTTTTTCATTTTCTATATTCTCCAGAATAACTGTTTAATTATAATAAGAATTAGGGAACTTTTTTTATAATATTTCATATCCATACGCAGAACCAATTTGGTAACAAAAATAAATACGGTTTTGTTATATTTTTCACTTTTACAAAAGCCAAACTTGCAGAGACAATTTAGCCAAAGACTTTCAAAAACTAATGGGTTCTACAGTGAACAGTGAAACGAGAAGACAGGCGTTTGGTGTATAACAAGGGTTAGCATACATACGTAATTCCTCTTCAACAGGTAAGTAAGAAAATTTAAAAAAAGATGTTCGATGGAGTTTGTTAGGTCATCAGATCGTGACTGAAAGTTTGGTGTCGGTTGGCACAAGTTCCAAGTCCATGAGGCTCTTCATTATGTTGGTTATGTGAAATTGAGGAGGCCTATATCTGGCGCAAAACTGAAGATGTTGGACAGGTAGGATATTTGATAGAGATCTTATGAGGTTGTTGGCTGTAATTGTGGCCCTTGAAAATAGTGTACTAATGAAACTTCTTTACCACATTAACATAAGGAAGTTTCCCTTCTACAGAATCGTTTATAATATGAAGCGAACGGACCGTGACTGGAAATGAAATAATTGAAATATTGGTTAATGGTCAAATAATTGGTGGATACTTTAGGAAGAAGAGTGTGAATCAATCGCCCTTGTTCCGTTGTGCCCCAATAAATTTGCCACTGATTTAGTGTATTTAGTTAAAGTTTCAGATGAGATTTTGACCATTTGATTTCGTCATAGGTTTTACAGCCAACTTATAGTGAATATCTGCAGTTGTTCAGAATCTTTTTAGAGATGTAAAGTGCAACACAAATTAGCCCTTAATTGCAAAATCTAACATTTAGCGAAAAAATTATTATTTTCATATTTTTTAACATTAGTTTTTAGTGGACACTACTCGTTAAGAATTCGCAGAATATTCCAATGAGAATCATTTAGAACTGCCGCCAACAGCATAACTATCAATAGTTAATACAATTATGCACCAAATTTCAAATATTTAAAAAAAAAAGTTTCCCTTAATGTTACATGTTATTGACAATTTTTTTTTTTTCTTTTGAATTAGAAAAGCTTTGAAAAAAATACAAGATAATATTTTTTTAATGATATGCACAAGATTTTCTTGTGCATTTATAATTGCCTTTAAATTTGTGGATAATATGTAATTATACACGTCATAATTGAATAAAAATGAATTAATTGCATATTATATCTATAGTAAATTTTCATTTACATAATTCTGAAGGAATCAGTCCTTCAGAATTCAGTTTATTTTATTTTGTCCATATACAAAATAAAATAAAAAAAATCAAAAAAATCTGATAATTAAAATCGTGATACCAAAATTTCATTTCGCGTCAATAAATAAATAGCGACATTCCATGTTTTTATGTTTCTTTCCTCAAAAGACGACGACATGCTTTTCAAATGTTTCTCATCGCTAGATCCTAAAGTGACCAGATTCAAACATTACGGAAATACGCCAAAGAAAATTACAGATTTCTATTTTCGTAGACCAGGTGGCGGTAATGTTTCACGACAAGTCTGATGAGTGTTCGTGAAATACCTAACTGACCTAACACGAATACTGGTTAGCTACTAACTTTCCTTTACTGATAAGCAAAAATCGAAACATTATTAAGCTAATAATATTCATAAATAGATATACTAATAGACAGAGAGCTATAAATACAGATATTGATATATAGACGTATAATTATTATGTTGATTAACGTAAGATATTTATTACTAGCTAGATAGAGAGGAGAGAGAGAGAGGCTATGAACAAGTAATACAAAAAATTTCTGAAGTAAATTCTTATCTTGGTCAACAAAGAAAATTTTTATTTTACTTTTTAATAAATTACAATTGATATAAATATGTATATACATAGGACAGAATCACAATATTAAGTGGCAAAACAAAAAGCGAAATTCTTCGCAAATACTTTTACGTTTCTGTGAGATTCGAATACGTGAAAATTCTACGTCGATGTTTGACCAACTTGGTCGTTGAAAGACATTTTTTTTTACTATATAGCAGAAAGTCCTTTTAAAATAATTTTCATTAATTTTTTAAGTCAGAAAAAATTTTCTCCCTCTCTCATACTCACACTTTACTTCTCTCTTAATTTATTCACATTTTTTCGTTTTGTTCCCTCCTTGACTCAGACTAAAACCCAGAAAGAAAAAAGAATCTGAAAAAGAATTTTTTTCCAGCAATCTACACACTTCGCCATTGATAATATTTTTTAAATTTACATTTTTTTCTAAATTTTAACAAAAGTTGAACTTGATGAAATGTGTGTGTGCGTGTGTGCGGGCGTGTGTGTGTGTGTGCGTGTGAACTAATGGGGGGGGGGTAGGAGTTGAATAAGAAAAGAAGTAACAGAAGATGATGAGTGTACACACAATATGGAGTTTCGAAATTTTTTACAGTCAAAATTTTAGCGTTGCAAATTCGGGTACAGTATTGTGAATAGATGAGATAGCAGATTTTAGTAAAAATGCATGGGCAATTCTTATTGTCGATTACAAATATATTATATTATATTACATTACATTACATTACATTACATTACATTACATTATATTATATTTGACGAAAAAAATATCCCAGGAGACATTTTGCATTCGTTTAGAAATAAAAATCCATCTATGGTAAGACTTCATAATTACCTAACACGTGATTCGTTCTGTCTGAGATGATGCACATCAGACTAATCGCCACGTGACTCATTCTAATTTCATATGTCAGATAAAAATATTTGTCACAAAAAAGAATTCGAAATTTGAATCAAAATTTAGATACATGTCTCGTATCAAAAGAGCATTTTCACATTTTAAGAACTATTATTTTCAAACATATCTTTCAAGAACTATTATATATATATATATATATATATATATATATATATATATATATATATTCTAATATCATATAGAATTTGAATTTCACCAAGAACAAGAATACTGTGTTTTAGAATAACTTTTCTTATAATATTAAAATAAATTTACTATTTATTTTGATGTGATAAATTTTTCTAATTATAAATATAAGAAAAATTTATGAACTTTTCTAATAATTATCATTGAAGATTTTTCTATTTAAAAATAATGATATATAAATCGGATAAATAAAATTTCAAGATTAAAAATACAACGAAATATTTATTCTTTGATTTGAGCTGCTACAAATTTAAAATACAAAAATTGTTTAAAATTATCCAAAATTTACTTGTTTCGTTATTTAAAAAAATAGTCTGGTGAAAAGTACTTTCGAATATTATTTTTTAATTTCATCAATACAGGTAAATCCTAGAATAATTCTTTAAATCACATTTAAATTTCATTTATGTTTTATTAACATAGGAAATATTTATAAATTTTTCCAATTGTCAATAACATTGCTAATTATGTATCAAATACATTTTAAGATTTTAATTTTATTTTTTCCGTAAAACTAAGAAAATTTCACGTATTCGCTAACTTTAAAACAATTTCTGTATTGTAAAAGGATAAATAATCTGGTTGGAAAATAATCAAATTTTAAGAGATATCTGGTTATGTTAAGCAACACTTTTAATCTCCTACACTCGTGTCTTTCTAAGAATTATAAATTGAAGTCTGTATGGATTAAAATCAAGAAATGATGGTGGTCAGAAAACTTTCGAAAAAATGGTATGGAAAGTGAAGAAGAGGTGATGCCCATTTTATTGACAAGTGGCCAATTGAAGTTACAAAATTAGCAACACAGTAACTTTAAGACTTCCAGGCGCATTGCAGTGCTAGGATTTTTCCAGTGAAATAATAAAAGACACCCACACATGGTACAATATTACTTTAACCAAAGTATTTACAAGGTATAACAAAGATTTTCTAACAAAACTTTTTTTTCGTTCAAGTCGGTAATGGTTCTTCTTTTACAGTGCAGCCGCCAAGATTCCCAGCAAAATTGCTTTCGAAAACAATGCCAAATTACAAACAGTATATTTAGCTGCGGTGCCGTTTCTGCTGACTTTTACTTCTTTATTCAAAAAAAAAAAATTACGCAAATAAAATAGAAGATCAATAAGAAATAGTTGCTTTTTATTCTTTAAAAGCATCTAATATTTGTAATTTAATTTAAAGATTTTGATTTTTTACGAAATTTGATTTTTAATCTAAGTATATGGTTCGCAATTTTTTCTTACATTCCTTTAAACATTGAATCAAATAGTTAAAAGATATGAAACAATATAAATACAGCATATATGACAGTGACTTCAGTAGGTTTATTATTTTTTTTTTTTTAGTTATACAGGGATAGCTTTTTGACTTACAAAGAAATGAATATTTTCTGCCTTAAAATTTGTATGCGACTTAAATGATTAGTATCTTGGTTAATAATCCATGAGCTTGTAGATTTGATCTTTACCTCAAACCTCTTCAGAATGTGCTTTAGAAGTAGAACAAAGATAAATTAAGCATTAAGTGTAAAAAATGTTTATAGTGATGCATATATATATATATATATATATATATATATATATATATATATATGCACGCGAGGGATAATTAGACTGGGACCAACGATTTAACGTAGAAACATCCAACGAGAGATTCGAATCCACGAACTGCTGAACTGAGGAACACAGCGGTAACCATTCGGCTGCCATCTCGGCATCTCCATAATTATTGGTCCTCTACAGATAAAGATAGTGGTTGATGTGACATATTTTTAGAAACTTAAGGTGGAGAAAACATAAATTTAATAACTAAAAACATCAAATACAATTCAAATTTACGAATATTTACAAAAAATAATTATTTTATTTGCAACAATAAAAAGCACTAGACTTTGAATCAAACTATTAATTCTCGTATAGAAATTATATTTTATACTTGCATAACATAAAACAGATTGTACTACAAACACATCGAACACACAGTATAAATCTGAGTATACTGTAAACACGCATCAAGTTAACAATATAAACTAGAAGAGACGGTTTCTGTGTAGTCAACCGATACCGAGGTCAGCGATACTAAGTAGCAGCAATCATGAAAAAAAAAAGTTATGAATGAAAAGAAATAAACACATTTCCTTTCTAGGGTGAATCTTTCAGTGGAGATTCTGATCACAAAAAGAAGGAATAAAAAAACGCGGAAGAAAAATCTACGGCTGGCATAAAAATGTTATTGATCAAAGCCCAAGTCTGAAGATTCGCCTTAATGTTTTCCAAATTTGAAATAGTGGATTCGCGGGTGAATCGTTTCATCTTTATTACAGGTATTGTTTTCGAAAATAGTAACATATTTCTCCAGTATTTCTTGAGTAACATAAGCTTCGATCTCAAGGACAAAAAACGAGGAACTAAATCCAGGTAATACGATGACGTAAGCAATCTTACATCTCTAAAGGTATGTTGTTTCTGAAAGAAAGATATTAATAAGGAAAAGATTTTAGTAATCGTACTAATTGTAACTGAAATCCATCATAAAGATGCGTTTTTCTTTAACAAAAAAAAGACTCAGCTATGTTGTTTTAAATTAATTGTTACTATTTGAATATAATGTTTACAGAACGAAATACTTAAAGTTCAAAATCATTTGCTTAAAATAATATAGCAGTAATACGATATTATAACTAAGAGATAAAGTAAAAGTTTACCTAGTTTAGTTAAAAAATTATAAGTAATTAGGGTACAATGTGGTTTGATGTAGAAAGGGGGAAACAATTGGCTTGGGGAAAAATTTGGAGATAAAAATTAATAAAATTTAAAATATTTAATTTCTGTGATAACCTAGATAAACACCTAATTTTATCTTAGTCTAGCTTTTATGACGCGACAGCGGCCATTTTGTTACTCACATCTTAACGATTATCTTGGCTTCAAAAAATAGTAAAAAAGCAAGGGATACTCATTTGCAAACTTTTTCCGTGATATATTGTTTTAAATAAAAAAAAATAAAGAAAAACCTAAGTAAAGAATAAAACAGACAAAATAATTATTCTGTCTATGTATTTAATTTAACGAAATTAAATACATAGCAGTTCAGTTTGATTTCAGGCTCTAGTCTCAATTAGCATACAAGAACTCATTCGATCGAGATTTATTTTTAAAGTGTGGATTCCAAACCCAAAAGCAATATTCTGGTTGGTTGGTTGGTTTTAATGGCGCAAGGTCCAATTAAGGAGCAATATTCTGGTCCCAAGATTGGAATCAAACACACAGCCTTTGAATTGAAGGCGAATATGTTAAATATTCCGCGGCCATCAAAGCATTAACTAATATGTATATATATATATATATATATATATATATATATATATATATATATATATTGAATTTTCTTAATAAATATACATTTTAAAGCAAAAAATTGCAATCTGTATCTCACAAATTAAATTTGTAAAAAAAAAAAAAAAAAAAAAAAAAAAAAAAAAAGAATTTAGAGAAAAAATTTACTTTTAAATAGATCAGTAATACATAAAGTTCATTACGGAGAAAATTGAAATCAAAAAAATAAAAGCTTTCAGTATAAATGTTCTTTACAAAAAATTAATTGCTTAGAGTAATTTCCAAATTTACGGCACGAAATAGTAGGATGGTAAGTTTTTATGATACTACAAAGGACTTTAAAATAGCTTTCCCAATGCACTTTTTCTGACATTTCTTGCTTTCAATAATGTCTCACAATTGTGCCTTCATTATTCCAATCCTTTCACTATGCACGGCTTATAATGAAAAAAGCAAAATCTTCACTATCATAAGAAGCTGTGTATTTTGAGTCATTATCGTAGCAGAGGTATATAATTTATAGGTAATATTTCAATAACATAATAAGATTCTCATTCACCATAGCATTAATAATTAAGAAATTATTTTTCAAAGAAGACTGCAAAAACTTTTACCCCATATCTATTGAGCAATTTCTGAAACACAGAAAAGAAAATTGTGCTAGATTAATTTCCCATGAATAACCTAACCTAAAAGACAAAACATGGTTACAAAGTAAGCAAACGGCCATCGAAGAGCTTTTTAGCGATAGAAGAAATACTTACAAAAGTATCAAAAATGAAACTAGAAAAATCCCATTAACGCACTTTTTTCTAATGGCAGACATTCTTGAGCAAGTATAGTACATTAGCCCATAAGCTGCAACAAGGCCGAAAACTGCTACTCATTTTATCGCTACCAGGTGGGCACCTGTGAACCAAGTCATGGAGGTATGAGTAGCATAGCCCACGCCACACCACCACAAATCCGTTTATAGGGCGGGCCACATTCATCCCTCATCTGAGGAAAGGACAAGAAACACAGAAAGAGAAAGTACATCCATGCCCGAGCCGGGATTCGAACCCAGGTCCTCCCCATCCGTAATCAGTTACGCTAACCACTAGACAGGTTGGGCGGCGCATTTCATATCTTGAAGATATCATTTTAAACTCAGCAACACCACCAAAAACACACACGACACAGAACACGAAACTATTTAACTTACAAATCCAAAAGTTGCTCTGAATTCTTTCCGAGTCATATTTATTTCAACAGAGAGCAAACACAAAATACCTTTCAAGAAATCACGGAAAATGAACTTTGAAATGAATAGCCATCAGAGTTACTTCAAGAACTTTGACAATTAGCTTCCTTTTGTCACAATGTTGAGGAAAGACAAATTATATTGTTCTGACCTTTTGATTTAAAATGATTTTAAGAAAGGCAATGGTTGTTGCGCTGGTAATTTTAACTTTCCAAGATTTAAACGTTGATTATGATACGAAAACAAAATTAATTTTGATTGCACTTCATTGGATAAAAGCCCTTTTGAATACAAACTGAGATTCGGCTGCATTTAGCCAAATTAAGCAATAGTAAAACAATTTTCAAAATGAAATGTCTCTCATTAAAAATAGATAATGCTTTTTAGATTTTTCATTAAAAACAGATAACACTTAAACAAATTACATTTTCATGTAATTTATTCCATGGGATTCTTCAAAAATTGTTCTCATAATACTGCAAGGATAATTTATTACACTCATAAAATAAAGTATTACTACTGAAAATAAAACCATTATGCTATTGAATATTAAAATCTAATTCCTTTATACATTTGTCTGAATTTGCAAAATGGTATTCCATATTAACTTACTACCAAACACATTTCAAGAGAATTTGGTGATAAATTTTCAATGTAGATGATCCACTTTTAAGAAACCGCAACATTTTAAATTATTAATATCATAAATATAAAAGGTTTTCAAGTACATTCCTGACATATTAAGTACATTTTTCAACATAGGAGCTTCAAAAAAATCATCACAAAAGCACTTATTTATTACAATGATACAAGTATAGGAAAATAAAATCATTCATAAATGAATACATATTGCGGTGAGATATAGCTAAAATATTCTCTAAAAATCACATCGTTCTAGGCATATAAAAACATGTGGTAGATGCAATCCAATAATAAAACAAGACCTCCAGTTAATTTTCAAAGTTGACAGATTTATGATTTGTTGACGGTTTTCTTTTCATTAATTTTTTGTGGTAAATCATTTTATTTTTCATCAGGGTATTGACAAGCTACATGTGGCTCCAATTATCCTTACCTATAGATCTACCACATAGTTCTCTAATAAAAAATTATATATATATATATATATATATATATATATATATATATATACAGAGAGAGAGAGAGAGAGAGAGACCGCTAAAATTAGCTATCCAAAAAAGTACAGAACACCTGAACCAATATATTAGATTTAAATTAATAAAGACCCAAAACTTGAAAACAATCGTATAGGGCTTTCTTTCTTTTTTAACATTCACTACATTTTGTATCACAGGAGATTTTTTTTTTTTTTTTAGATAGTGGATCTTTATGTACATAGATCGAAAAGGAACAATTCCGGAAAATTCCAAACATCAAACTATTAGGCGTGCACAAAAAAAGTCAAAACAAATCCCCTCCTTTCACTGTTCAGCAATGGCAACGATCGATTCTGGGATCTTAAATTTCAAAGATTACGGTCTTCCCACAGTTAGTTGAAAGATTCACTAGGTCCTCATCAAATCAGCAATTAGACTAGGATCTATATTTCAAGTTTCTTATAAAGCTAGAAATACATTTCAAAACCACGAACTTTTAAGAAGTTAAAGGAGGTAGTGATCATTATGCTGGCAACTTGGTTAAACAGATCAGGTGAATCTCTTGTAATACCACCACGAATTTATTTCATAACAGGATTTACCCTATGCTATTAAATATCATTTTATTAGCAATTGTGTGTTCATTGTATGTTTATGTTTGAACATACACACACACAATTGCTAATCTCATTAATGGTTGTTTCGAAAAATTATATTTTCAAGAAAATCGAATAATACAATTGCAATTATTTGTTCATTTGCATACTTACATGAAACAACAGCAGTGGAATGGTCTATTAAGAATGATCTGAGATTAAATTCAACGATAACTTGCCTAATGACAATTTTTATATATGATAAGTTCTCTCTCTCAGATAATCCCACATTTTTCTCTTGGAAAATATCGATTAATTCATTTATTTTAGACCAAGAACATCTACAGATGGTTTATTAAACATATTTATAAGATAAATATGAACCAAAAGAAAGTATATATATTAAAAAATAGATCATATTCTTTTCTTTGATAGCTTTAAAAGACATTACACCTAAGTCTGTTTTTACACGGTAGATTGGTTCCAGAAGAAGCCGTGTAAAAAAAAAACGTGTAAAAAAAGACATTGATCTTATACAAAAATGGGTGATTTGTTACTAATCTCTAAAACCTATTAAAATTTCGAAGGCGATCTAAAATTTTAATCTTGGTTTCCAAAGAAATTGCCTTCCGTTTTAGTTTTATATCTGACATTTCCTTTTAGGGATACATAAAATATTTAACAAAATTAAAAAACATAAATAACTGAATAAATACAAAATATTTTTTGGCTTACCTTTTATCTTAATGCGTTAAAATTAAATTTAATGGAAAATCAAATTTGCCTGCAAAAAATTTCTTTACCAAACACGTCTTATTGCATTGACAGTTCACAAAATATTAACACGTTTCAATTGCTCTGACCAGTAAATTTTATTGTATGCACATAAAGGGAATTCCCCTACTTGTTTGTACGCGCTAAAGGGGAATTCACTTAAATCTTTAAGCTAGTGTTCGCAAACTATCGATACTATCGATGGTTTCAGACTTTTTTCTTTCATAAATACTTTTTTGTGATATGAACATACTTCGCAAAAATTAAATTTGACAAAAAAATTTAAGTACATAAAATTTCAAATCGTGCTAAATGGAATAAAATCGTGTAAAAAAATTAAAAATATTCAATTTTCAAACCGTGTTATATCAAAACCGTGTACAAAAAGACCGTGTAAAAACAGACTTAGGTGTATTGATATTTTTTTAATCTTATAAGTTTGTCATTTATACTCAAAAACATTTACCAAGTAGCAATAAATTAATATACAATTTCACGCGCACAATTAATTTTTATAAAAATGAATGCTTTAAAAGATACAATAAGTAAAGAGTATATAAAAACAAAAATTATTTCCAAGATTTCGTATACATTAACATATTTTATTTTTGAGCTGCAATGAAGAAAACTATTTAAAGGTTAAGAAGAAAGAAATTCTATCTCACCTAAATTCAAATGTAAATATAATCCTTAAGTGCATATTTTGAAAACTCATTTATATGTAACATGTTTTCTTAACTAATAAAATGCCATACAATAAGAAGAAATATATTTGCTTAAAATTGTACGCAAGATTTAATAGATTATCTTTTTCCTGAATAGGTATTTACTAAGTGCGTCAAAATGTTTTTAACAATTTTGAAGCGTCATAGGAAAACTATGTTCTGTTAAACAAGGTTCAATTGATGGAAAACTTATAGTCCAATTTGAAATATAAATGCACTTTCTTACGCATATGTGATTACTGTTAAATATGGTGATCTTCAGCATTAATACATTTCTGAGAAAGGTATCTTTGATTCTGTACATCTTACCAACCTGTCCAATGGGATTTCGCATGCCACTTGAATCTCATTCAAAAGTGTGTCCAGTTCCGTTGTTTAAGTTAGTACATCTCTTGCTGCTCCCAATAAGAAATCCAACTGTGTAATATCTGGGGAGGGGCGTGGAAAATACTCGATGGGCCCCCTATGTAATTTCCACAGGCTTGTCAATTTTTTTATCTTGGTCTACTCGTGCGATAAAACTTTGGATTGGCGATTGGAAATAAAACTTGTCATTACTGATTAATGTATGAATGTCAAGGAAAATTGCATCAACAATCACTGTTAGGTACTTCACGCCTGCTACATTACCTTTAAATTGGAAAAGCCCAAGCCCCTTGCAGGATAAACCACATTTATAATACATATTGCATTACTTTCTTCCAAAATTTGAAACTCGTAGCACGAGAAATATGGTTTCTGTGACAGTTCAAAATATGTATACATTTTCTGACAAGTCTAGTACTTGGTTTAATAACATTTTAGCACATTAGGGCTAATTCAACAGGGTTTTATCTATATCCGATGAATTCCGAACCACAATAGATATTAACGCAAGAGTTAGGTATCAAATCCATGAAGAGAAGAACTGAAAACAAAAGCGCTAGCTATTGATCATTAAACTATACGATTATGTTGATAGCGTTGGAAACTTCTACGTAATTTTAGGACTTATTTTTAAGAAAAAAATTGCTGCCAAAGTTTTGCAAGAAACAGTATCACACTCAATAACGATAAGTGTCTCAAAGATACTTATCAGCGATATCTTTAAATATATGATAAAAATCAGAAAGATAAGTGTCGGAAAGAATTCAGAAGTGCGTAAGCAAATTAAAATTTGATTCTGCAACAGATTAATTCTTTCGAAAGGGCTATAAAAAATTACTTTGTGAGACTTACAAACAGTGCTACTATTTTGTATGCCTGGCAAAGAAAATTACCTTTATTCTCTGGAATATTGACACGGTTCTTGAATTTTATGATAAAAATAAAAAATGCGATTGGTTAAATCTCAAATCGAATTATTTCATTTCGTTAGGGAATTAAAAAAACCCAACATAGTTGTAATTACTTACCTATCAATTATTTGAAAAATTTAATAACGTAGTAATTACAATATAAAAAACAATTTTTATCAAACTTAGTTCTTGAAAAATAATTAAAATCTATCCCCCTTTGATAAAACTGAACTTTTGGAATTTAATATAAAAAAAAAAAGTTAGATTAGCATACATTTATCCAGAACTCATTAAAAATTTATTTCTTGAACTTATTTGGACTTTTCGTATTAAAAGTTAGAAATTGAATTTTTAGATTTCTTTACTTGTTATTTCTTAACAAAATTGTTTTTTAAAAGAATCATAGTGGCATTTGTTTATTTAAATGACGTACAAAGTTAGTCACGTATGACGCATCGTGACAATTGTTTATTTAAATGACTGACAGTAGATGACAGTTGATCGTTTGTGAATTTTAGATCATTTTTTGCACATGGGGTCAAATTCGCGTGACCACAGCCAATAATATATTTATTTCAGGCTATAATCACACTTTTGCATATCAAGTTAAATGTGGTCTAAGCTCGAAATTTTTAATATTCTTTTTCTCGCTCTACGGACGCATTTTGAACATGAGGTTTACCGAGATCTACAGAATAAAGTGGATTTCAAATCTTTCATGAGATCATCACTGCTAAAGTGGGAATGGAACTTTTGAACTGAAGGGCATAGCGATGACCAAGCAGCAACGCGAAATCAACATGATGAACAAAGGGTATCAAATCAAAAACTTATTAAAAGGTACACACGCTGGCGAATGAAATAGAAACATTTCAGACTTTAATTTAAATGCTCGCCAAGAATAAAGTAAACAAAAAAAATTTATGACATGGGTTAAGTAGAGTGTAAGAATGCCTTATACAATGAAGGAAATAAAAAAATTGTGGAAAAGGGCAGGTTCTTACCAACAGGTTTCATCTTGAAACATGCACATAGAATTCTAGAGGATAGTAAATGCATAGTCGGATGCATGTGAGAAAACCACTCATTTCTGATTAAAATGCAAAAATTCGTTTGCTGTGTTGGGGGATACGCTGGATAACTGAGGACTGAAAATGTGTAATGTGTTGGATGGCTCAAATTAATTTTATTTTGCTCCGATGGAAGAAGTTGACTTTGGAGAACCACATGAAACCACGAATCGATTCTTGCTCACTCTATCAGTGAAAAGATCTTGTAAAAGTATGATGATATGGACATGTTCTGCTGTCACAAATAGCTTCGTTTGTCGTTCAACGGTCATTTTTGGCACAGGAGGGCTAATTTGATCATGACCTGCAACTGCTGGGATGGAAGTAGTGCCCTAGTTTTCTTAAAGGTTAGATACATGAATATATGGGCAAATCAAGTATACTCTGCGCAATTAAGCATTTTCTCTGATAGCGATAGATACCTCATAGAAGATAATATAATTGTACACTGAAAATGATGCAACTGGCAAAAGTTTCCAATATTGTTTCGTTGGACATCTGTCCAACACCTTTCCTGGAAAACGCAGAGCCCGGATCTTAACTCCATAAAAAATGTATGTGGTATGGTGGAAAGACCAACATCCGATAGAGAATTCTCTTCTTCCATCTAATTTACAAGATTTAAAAAGCCCCATAGACGATGAATGCATGAACATAAATTACAACCCTGAAATACGTAGCCTTACGCAAACAAAAAATACAGGAGCTACAATTTAAAATGAATTTTGAACCACTGCAAAAATCCAACTCCACACCTTCCTAAAGAAATTTCCATAACTGAAAAAACTGCGAGATACTGAAAATGAAAGAAACAGTTTTTTTAAACTTCTCTTCTAACTATATATCCTTTGCTCGAAAAAACAGAACACCCGAGATTTTTGAGAATCATCAAAGACAATTGCTAACTTATTTAAAATTTATTTATATTAAATAGCAATTTATTTTTCATTCTATATTTGAATATTTTTATCAGTATTTACCATGTGCAAATATATTTTAACAAAAACAATTGACTAAATAGTTAGTGTAGATTAAAGATACCCTCTATTTGGGACCAGGTCGAAATCTTTGGAATTGGTGGAAATATTACTGGGATTTATAAAGCGTTGAATAAAAGTTTTTTTTGTAGTTACAATTTATGTTTCTTAAATTTTGTTCATATTTTTAAAACTAAAAATAAAAATGGTTCAAAAATAACAAAAATATTTTTCATAGGTTTCCTGTTTATATTCTTAAACAAATTCTCATCCTTAAACATTTTATGATTTTATTGTGTTTATTTATAGTGCACATTATATAGAAAAATGTCACAAGTGATGAAGAAATTGATTGTTAAAGCTTCGATATAGGGTAAAGGTTGAAATTTCTTAGTATCAAACATGGAATAATTTTAATAAAAATGAGGAAATAATAAAACATTTTTTCTTTATTGTGCTAAAACTAATAAAATAATAAACAATTTCCTTTATTAGATCATCCAGAAAATTCTTAATATATCCAAAGACTTTAAATATATATATATATATATATATATATATATATATATATATATATATATATATATTCCAAATATAGATTCTCTTTTGCGAATGTATATCTCTCTTAAAAATCTACGAATCGGTACAGCAATGTTTTCTCAAGATCTTACATACTTAGTTGTTGTAAGGAGTCTTTATATGAAATCTTACGTAAACATTCAAATTGTGATGATACTAGAATTACAAATATAAGCATAAGATATATAAGAACATAAAATATAAGACTTTGAGAAAATATAGTTTTACCTATTCGAAGATTTTTAAGAGAAATGTACATTCGTCAAAGGGAATCAATCTATATTTGGGACGTCAAACTTAGTAGAAGCAACAAATAAATTGACCAACCCATTTAGAAAGCTACAGATGCGATAAAAATGATGGGCGTCAATCGGCACCCCATCAAGCGGCTGGAGTCGATACATATTTAATGACGACACCCAGCACAAAAAGCCGTGAAGTTGGAAAAGAGGCATCAGTATTAAGCTGATAATGATTGGGTGGGGCAGTTGTTTTTTCCGGAACAATTCCTGGGGTTGAGGACCACAGATTCATGTGGGGATGCAAGGAAAATAATTCGAAACAGTCCCAAATGTCGATCGAGAGGAAGATTCAGTGGATTGGTAGGGGGTCGGTCGGGAATAATCGACCCGGAGACCAGTGCCAAATTTTATCGCCAGAAAACACGCATTAAAGCATAATGCGGAAGAGTTCCTTTTCCGCTGTAGCTTAATTTGGATGCAAGATGGCAAAGACGACAACAAACTATAATATGTTAAGCCCTTTTGGGATAATTTGAGAGAATTAATTGCAGCCTCTCATTTGCAATAAACAAAAATCGACTATGTTAATTACTTTAATTAGTGATGTGTGATTTAGCACAACAGAAAATCAAAACTTAAATATAAAATACTTCGGACGTGAAATTTCTATTTTCGATTTCGGAAATTTACCTTATATAAAAACGTAGTTATATACAACAAAAATATTTAAATTTTCACAATGTAATAAAAAAATACCTTTTTTATGAAATGAACGTTTTCTAATTAATGAACATTTTATAAATACATTTATGCATACATGTACTTATATCACAAAAACCTGTTTTGATAAAAAATAAATATTTCAATGCAATATTCAAATACTTTCGATAGGGGTCCATCAAAATATTTTGTAACACGGAATATTTTGTCAAATGTTAATCACATTTCAATACTTATATGAAAAAAGAGTCCTCTCCTTGTGTCAAAAAAAATTCTCTTGATATATAAAACTATATTCTTAAATATTTATTTAGAATAAAATGTAATAATAAGCATTTTACGAACTCTGAATTAGATCCATTTCACAAATCTCCAAGTGTAGGATAATAATGAACATTCTCGATAAATAACTTTAGTAAAACACATGTACTGCATTTACTGAATATACACACAATACATATTGTATGAATTTGACTATATGAATTTTTTAAATTTTTAATGGAAGTTAGTTGAATTTAAATCAAAACATTGTGTTTAATACAAAAATAACCAATTCAACCTTACATGAATTCACGAAGTTGGAGGCTTGTTGAAAATAAAAGATTCTCTTCAAAATTGAGCTTAAATAATAAACATATATTATATTTAATTTAAGAAGTATCAGTAAATGACATGTTACATTTCTCTTAAAATTTCAGTAAATATAAAATTAATGAAAAAAATCGTATTAGGCAAAACTATCATTATTATATGAATGTATGAATCACATAATGTAAATTGTATTTAATAAACGTTAACTAAAAGCTTGTATTTAATAATATATTATAAATAATCCCAATCTCAGTAATTACTTTTATAATTTGAATGAAGTTTTATTAATTTTATTTAGCAGTTTATTAAAAAAAATTTAAAAATCGAAACTGTAATTTTCCTTGGTAAAAAAGACGAATGAGAAAATTATAGAATTTGCGACATCATAAACCACGGATAAAGTTGAAGTCAAAAGAAAAAGATGTAAGTTAAATCACAAAAAAGGTTTGCAGCTGCAATTGGAATGAATAGCTATCCTTCAGTGATGGGTAATGAATACTTCAAATGAAAATACTCAAACGATATTAATATGGTTTGAATACAAACAAGACTTGACTCAGAAATGAGAGTTGCTCTTGTCACTAGTGACTTTATAAAGAATTAGATATCTGTTTTTCAAAGGAAAGAATTTACTTTTAACACAAGGTTAATTTTAGAGAAACTAAAGTAATCTGCATGATCTAGTACAGATTAAAGAGTTTGGATATTAAACAAGTTTGAATTTGTTGACAAGGATGAATACCATCAAAATCAAATAAGCGCATAGTAAAAACTGTTATAAGAAAATAAAATTGGATTTAAAACTTTACTCACATTATACTTTCGTAATTTACAATTACCTTAAAGAGCAAAAATAAAAATTTAAATTTAAAAAATGATCCAATATTTTGGCAAGAAATATATCAAAACGGGCAATTTGAATCCTACATTTTCTTAAAATATACATTATTGTTTAAACTATTAAAAAAACAAATAATTTAAATCAAAACAGTCAGGAAACTTCTTTCTCAGAAATATGCTTTCAGATTTAAATTTAATATGAATCGATTTAAATTCAGAAATCGTAAATTAAAAATTTCTTATTTTCTTACGTTTCACTCAGGAAAATTTATAAATATCATTTTTTTTCTTTGTATTCATAAAATAATGCTGCTCATTTAAAAAAAATATACTATAGCACACATCTACTATTATAAAACTAAAATTAAATGTGTACTTCAAGTTATATAACATTCGTTACATTAAACAAAATAAATAATAGAATAAATATTTATTGCATTATTTATATCACAACCCTTGAGAAACAGTTATCAATATTATATGATCTACATTTATTATCTGGAATAAAACAATCGTTGTGTAGAAAATTTCTCGCTGTAGAAAAATTCAGGAAGAACAAGTATTCAGATTCAACTTATGAGCTACAACAATGTGACCAACATTCAGAATTTTAGCAGTTTACGGACATTTTAAAAATGTCTCATAAATATTTAATTTTGAATGCAATAGTTATAATAAGACTATTTTATTGGATAACCCTTTAAGCAAAAATTATATCACATATAAATACGAAGACGCAAGTCAATGAATTGGAAAATATGGAAAAACTACCTTAAATAATAATATTTTCATTTTATAATAAAATTTTCATTAGATTGAAAATCATTATACAAGTACTCCAGGTACATTTTTCTTTCTCAGAAACATCTGTTTTTTTTTTTTTTTTTTTTTTTTTTTTTTTTTTTTTAGATTTACTATATTGTAGCTTCTTATAATTAAAATGAACAAAATATTGTAAAGAGAAACCATTGCATTGAGAGATGAAAATATGAAGTGTTTAGTTGAAACGAACCAATGAAACACTTGACTTTTGAGTACATGTGAATTAAAGAGAAAAAGGTGCGCGCGCTAATGGCAGGTGAAGTGATCACGTGTGAATAATTGAGTCTGCGACTGGATCATCGACGATAGGGTGCAAGTTGATCTATTCTAAAATCTTGAATCAGATAAATGACGTGTTCCTCATACTAAATGGCTTGAAACAAGTTCCATTGAAATAAAATTAATTGTGTGTGTGTAAATGTTTTAAAACTATTAGTCATAATTGAATGCTGAATGTTAAACACAAAATGAAAAGCTGAATTTAAGACTCAAGTTTTAAATTTATGATAGTTTTCCAAGGGTACTTCTTTCCGGTTAGCATTTACGAAAGAAGCCTGCTTGCTTTTAACATAAAAATTTCGCGTCGAATAAAAAAGGAATATTAAAATATTTATCTCATGTATTATATATTTTTTAAATAAAGACGTTATGCATACATACCCACACACATATATATACTAAAAACTAAACTTTGGCACGAAAGCCCATCGTAGGGCCGACGCTTAAAGTTCCCATATATGTTTTCTTGACCGGGGACTCTGGGGTGCGAAGCACATGTCCCGTTTAGGTGGTCAGCCTAACGCCAAGCCCCCAGTGTCCAGTTCCCAAGCATGCTTGATACTCCGTTTATCGACCCACTGAAGGGATGAAAAGCAGAGTCGATCTTGCTCAGCCCAAGGATAGGACCTCGGAAATGAGCGTATAAGTATATTTAAAAACATCTCTCGAAACGAGTATCGAACTCTTGAACAATAGTGTTAAGAAAAGAATCTGTGTCAAGTCACAACAGTAGTTTGGTTTTGCTTGCTTGCTGTCTTAAGGTTATTTTCCTTACACGAAGACTGATTTGAAAAAGGTTTACATCTTAGAAAGAACAAAGCAATGGAATATATTTATCTAGATATTGTTTCATTTAGGTATAAATAATCAGACTGCATAACCTTCATCAATGCAAGTTAATTGTTTCTATACATAAGGACATAATAATTCATAAACTGATATTTAAATATCACTTAAAAAATATCCATAACTAGGAATACTTGCGGAGGAAATTTGGGAATTAGAAAAATAACGATATTTACTATTTATTTAGAATTGTTCAAAATACTTTTTTTGTGTACAAAATGATCTGAAATACAGATCAGCTAAAAGTAAATCGAATGAAATGTTGAATGATTAAATATTCCTTTTAGTTACGAAAAGATTAAGTAGGGAAGACAGGAATCCTTTCATCCATTTCGAGTGCATTTACTATAAGAGGTAAAATGAGAAAAGTATATATATATATATATATATATATATATATATATATATATATATATACATTAAAAAGAAAGATTGAAGAAGTTTTAAGGAAGATTTAAAAAGGAAGATTAAGTTCCAATGGGTAAAAATAATGTTTTTTCAAAAATCGAAAAAAATAGAAATCGTTATTTTTAATAAAATATGTTAAAATGCAGCAAAAAATTATATTTTATAAAGGAAAATAAAACCGTAATTTTTTTATTATTTTCATTATTACTTCCATCGCTTCCGTACAGATGACAATTTCGAAAGAGAATAGATAGAAGAAACAGAATCACTGAGAAATTTCATTTCCTACAACTGTTCAAGAAGTCAACCTAGGACAAAAATTTAATAAAAGAACAGAATAAGGATTTTATTCATACAGAGCTTCGACTGCTTAACTATCTTTGTGCAACTTTTATCATAAAAAAGGATAATTCAGTTAAATCACAAGTTCGGTCCCGACCAGTAGCAAAGCGGAAAGGCAACAGACCATGGAAGCCAAGATACATTCCTATTAGCAAAATAAGAAGACGTTGCAGTTCGATACGAACAGGAAAAAAAAAAAAAAATACTGTAAAAATGAGAATCTTTTCTGAAATAGAGAAGAGTCAGGAGGAAAACAATGCATAGGAAACAATGACTGGCCATTAAACTGAAAAAGGAAATAAAAGAGAGGATTCAACCATTTAATTAAAAGACAGCCGCTATTATTTAATTGAGCCGTTCCATTATGTGGGAGTCAATCAGTAAGGTTTTGCTGAAGGTCAAAAGGGAGCCGCACAAGAGCAGTATAATACACCTTACCATTCAAGTAGTCTTAAATCTTATTTCTATGACTGGAGTTGGAGTTAACTAAAAAAAATGTAAAGTTCAATATTGTGTTTAAGTCCCTGAATGCTATACATATAACAGTATGAGTTATAAGTTGCACATAAAATAAGTAACAGGAAGTTATACATGAAATAAATAACTGCAACTGTACATAAAAAATAAAAATTGTACACGAAATAAAACCTATATGCACATTAATCTGTATCTCGAATAAAGTTTACATATGCACGGTGATTGTGGTACACTTAAATTATCTATGTACACTTAACTGTAGATTAAATAAGCATGTGAAAAAGTTTAAGTTAAATAAGTCAATAAATTTATAGTAAATGTATATGAAATAAATGATTGTAAGATGTACATGAAATAAAAATTTTTTAGGTACCGCAAACGGCAAATTACTGGTTATATATGTGTTGTAAATAAAATAAAGACTATATATGCGACTATAATGATAAATAAATCGCGAATTTATTTTTCTGAAACTACTGTGATAAGAAAAATTTTATACATAATAATTGGCTGTCATTAAGAAGAAAAGTAGGTAGGATAGTAACTCTTATAATTTTATACTTTATATGAAATTACGTACTATCAACTTATCGTACTTGCACCTTCTACACAGTTTCTAAATATAGCTATATTAAAATAATAAGAAAATCTCAAATTTATTGCTCTTTTCAAATTAATAAAAAATGTAATACATAAATGCATTATTTCGTTTCATTAAGATTGTTTCCATAGTCAATAATTCGTGATTATATAATTACAAAATATTTATATAATATAGTTATAAAATATAAGAAATATTGTGTATAATTCTGAAAAAAAAAATTAATTACATGCAATTCTATAACTTCATTAGATTAGAATAAATCCCTAATTCTCAATCAAGAAGAACCAATTAGAATCAACAATGACTGTTATATTAAGTCCTAATTTAATTAAAAATACTTTTATATTTCTAACCATTAAACGAATAAAAACCCTAGTTTAATTGGAATTCTGATTGCATCATATTTACTCATTTAAATTAGTTAGATTGTTATTTACGGTCACTTTAGCACACAAAGACAATTTTAAAAGGATATTGAATCAATAAAAATATCTGAGGTTAAGAATTGAACGCACGAACAATTGAATTAAAGACAGACCGTTAATGATACAACAATCAGATAGCATAAGATTTACTGGAAGCAACTACAAGTAATGCTTCAGTTTAAAATCAATGAGTGAATTGACATACATGATTAAAATATAATTCCATAAATGAATTATTTTTATACTAGTAAGCTATTATAGTAAAAATATTAAAAATAGTTATGAAAAACTTTTTTTGTATTAGTATTGGGTTATAAATTCATGAATATAAACGAATGATGCGGGAGAAACGCAATATATAAAACTCACAATGCTGGTATAAATATGAAGACATTTTCAAATAAATAAGCATAATAAACAACGTGAAATCTCAGTGAAATTAAAAAATTAAAACTTGCTAAAAAATATAAAAGAACTCTAGATAGAATTGTAAAAACAGACAAGCTTAATAACATGGGAAAGAAGTATCTAATCTTTAAGGATATTTCTCTTCTTTCTTATTTCAACAATATTTTCAAAGCAATCAAAGTATGAATGTTTAAGATTTTAAGAAATTTTAAATAGAAGAGATATTCTTTTTAATTGTGTTCTCATTTCTAATTTTACCATTCAATAATTTAACTCATTAAAACTTGCTACATTATATTTTTTATAAAATAGGGAAAATAGAAATGTGAAAGACAACACACAAAATTTGTCACAATATTAACGAACATTTTAAAGAAAATATAGCTCATATACATATTACACCAAAAATTCTTTAGATTAAAAATAAAATTATTAAATTTTAATATTTATACAATTAATGTATAATCTGTTAAAATTTACAACCTCCACAACAACCTTTAAATCTTGAAATTTGTTAGGCTTAAAATAATGGACACACGCAGACCTACATACATATACATTTGCATATGCATGTTTGGGTATGTCGACACACACACACACACATATATATATATATATACAGAGAGAGAGAGAGAGAGATGAAATTAAACATTAAATAATAAATAATTTAAAAAAAAAAACAATGTTGAATCTTAGTTTTTTTTTTTAATGTTAATTAAATTTTTACTTTAACCAAATGTACATATACTTTATCGTTGAAAATAAATTACTTAAAAACATTTCAATTATCTCTCAGTTTCTTTTCTTTTTTTACCTGCCGATGATGATGCTCCTTAATTTCAATATGATGGGGCCTCACGGGTCTGGTCACCTGTACGTCTACGGGAATGTGACTGACAAATTGTGTCATGACTCTGTCCTAAAACAAAAGAGCGTAGAAAGAAAATAAAAAGCTCTAAGAAAATTTTTTCCAAGTTCAAAGCCAAAGAAAGAAATTAAGAACTGGAAACTAAGAAAATCCCGCTCTCAGTACAGCGTCCGACGTTCCAGGGGGCTGCTCTTCTATTTGGGTTTTCCAAAAGAAGGAAAACTCGGGGGTCGGGAACGCTCGAGTCAGTGCGCAAGAGCAAGGGGATGGTGATGGGGCCAACATGCCCCTCCCACTAAGTCCCGAATAACGGGAAAGAGGGGCGACCCCGTTGCCATGGTGATTCCCGTCGCAGACCCCTATTTGGGTGGCTGCTGCTCGAGGCCCTTTCTGCCAGACTGAAAGGGGACCGATTAAGGCCAAAACAAAGTACAGGGTCGAGTGCTCCCGGTTTTCAAGATCGATGCCGGAGGATGGGGAGCAAAATGACGGTCCTTCTCGGAGGGAGATCCCTGTTCCTTCGCTTCCCTTTTATCAGAAGAGAGAAGATGGGGAGGAAAATAACATCCATTAGCATGATGGAACTGTGTGAACAGCAAGAATCAATAAAAGTCTTTGGGGGAAAAAAACAACTATATGCAACCTTCCTTTACACCAGATATTATGATCAATAAGACCAGAGATGCTTAGTAGAATCGATTTATAAATTTAAAAAAGATAACATTTTTATTTCATAGCGAGGGCAACGGAAAATAAATTGTTTCCCCCACCCTTTCAAGAAACAGAAACTTGGATTCTTATATGGGAATCTTCTCAAAAAAAGTAACGCGATATTATTTCATATTTTTTCTTTAGAATTAATAACTATTTTTGATAAACAGAAGTTTTTCAGAAACCCAAACTCGACTAAAATTAACGAATAGAACATTTTCTTAAGAAAGGTTATAAAATCTAGATTTATTTTACAAAAAAATAAATAAAGCAAACAGTTCCTAATCAACAATATTTTTACAATTGACTAATGCCTCTTGGACCTAAAGAGTAAATTATATAAGATTTTAGTAGCTTTTTTGCATTGTTACACAATTCTTAAAAGAAAAATATTACGTAATAATAATGGTAAACAAAAATAACTATTGGAAGAGGAGACACGCGTTCAAAAACTCTATAAATAAAATTTCCCAACACACTGTAAATTGTATCTAAAACGAAATGAGCTGGTTGAATTATCTGATACGAAAGCCATGATTACGTTATTAAAAATAAAACAGGATTTGGTGAAAATTGCTTAAAAAATTTGCTTCTGGATACACAAGATATTTTTATATGTAAATATACAATGAAGTGCCACTAGGATTTAGGGAATTACAGAATTTAGGAAAGCAAGAACTATGCAAATTGCTGCGCATCATTTATGCGCGAGTGAGGACGTTGTAATAACTCCATATATAGCGCGTACTGTAGCTGTTCTGAATAAACTGTTGGAATCACCAATATGGGTAAATTGTTTTGTTTAGAAGTCTTCGATCGCGAAAAAATCGTAAGTACACGACGCGTGGCCCATTCAATTTCTGAAATCATCGAACAGCTAGGTTTTTTAAAGTCGACAGTGTCAAGAGTATGCCAAGTATACATGGATGGTGGGAAAATAACTAGCGATCAGAAAAACTGCAAAAGACAATTAGCATCGATAGTGCGAGGTGAGAGACGACTTAGGCGCATTATATGTGAACAGCGAAGCCAAACATTTGCTCAAATTACCAGACAGTTGAATGACAGTGCCATCAGTAAACGGATTGTGCATTGCTCGCTTCGCTGTATAGGTTTCGGGAGTCGACCTACCAGAGCACCACTGCTCAATACTTGCTATCAGACTCTACACAAGAAAGCACAGACTGGAGTGTAGAGGATTGGAATACCGTAGCATGGAGTAATGAGTGTCGATTCCGACTACTAAATACCGACGGGAGGCTGAGAATATGCCCTCAGGCTCATGAAGCCATGGATCTTGCATGCCAGGTTGGAACTGTACAAAGAAATGGCGGCTCAATTTTGATCTGGTGTGATTTTCCGTGATATTGTTTGGGATCTTTGGTGCGTGTACCAACCTTCTTCAATGCAATCCGGTATGTAAAGTTACTGGGTGACCATTTCCATCTGTTTATGCTGTTCTGTAATCTGCATGGTAATGAAGTTTTCCAGCAAGGCAACTTTATCTTTCACAAATCCCGATTGGCTACTGACTAGTTTAATGAGCATTCCTCTGACTTTTCTGTCATAAATTGGCTTCCTAGAAGCCCAGATATAAATCATATTGACCATCTTTGGATTTTTTGGAACAAGAGATGAAAGGCCATCACACAACAGCAACGAACATTAATGAATTATGGACAGCTTTAACCAATATTTGGCAAGCCATTCCCATGTACGTTTCCAGAAATTTATTGAATCTGTGCCTCGTCGTGTGGCAGCCGTTATCAAAAGAGGCCCAAATCGTTACTAAGTAGCTCTAATTCAGAATTCTTTCGGTATATAGAAAATAAATAGGTCAACAAAACGCGATATGGTCTGCCATGAAGAACACTTAAAATCTCAACCAATTATTAAGTTTTATATTTTTAAATAAATTTAAGTATGATATCGTTAATCACGTGATAAAGCAAGAACAGGTCTGAATTAACAATCAAAGAAAACCAGGTTTAAAATGTTTGGTGATATATGACTCATATTTGACACGATTAATCTCGTACAAGACACTGAATGTTAAAGTGAGGTACAACAAATAAAAATCGAAGTTTCAGTGATAGAAACTTTTTTATATTGAGAATTACAAAAAGAACTGAAATAATTGTCATTGCATGAGAAAATTTCGAAACATTTTATATTCGTTAATAATTTATAAATTATTATTAAATTGTTTAATAACATTTTGTTTTGCGTCACATTTATGTTACAAGTATTATTAATAAAGATTAATTCTACAAAACATTTTGGTGCAGTTAAAATTTCGACTTGTACATCGGCACATATTAAACTAATTAGTAAAATAGAGAAATAGGTTTGGTTTGTTTATTGCTCAACAGTCACTTTTTATTCATGAGGACTAAAGACCAGCATCTACAATTTAAAGTGAATTTTGAACTACTATAATCATCCAAGTCCGATCGAAGCATGGAATCGAATCGATAAACTATTGAACGAAGGTTGGTACGCTAACTATTCAGGTCTGTAGTTAATTCGTTAGTTTTTCACTCCCTTGGCTTCTAATAATAAATATAAGTATATAATTCTTTCTCTCACACACACAGATAGAGAGATAAAACTGTTTTGTTATAACTATCGATTTGGATTCCCAAAAAATATGGTCAGAAAAATTGAAAAACTGCACCAATTCATAAATAAGTCGAGAGCTGGTACTGATTTTCATTTGTACATTTCTTTCTATTATATAATTTTATTAGTACACTTTATCAATTCGTACATATTTAATTGTACAATAGACAACGATAAGATATTTTAATTTTTATTCGTACAGTTTAATTTTAAAATTTTATAATTATGTGATACGAAGCAAAGAGACAGCCAATACATGTTTCTGTTCGCCATCATTAAAGTAAGCAAAGAGTTAAAATAAATGAAGAACAACACAATTCATATATAAATATAAAGAGATACGAAAGGAAATACACATAACTACCAAAAAAAACTTTAAAAAATATATATAATATGCTATTAATTCCACGAATATTACCGATATTTTTACTATCCATAAAACACTTATTAAACAGTGTGGTCGCTTAACTAAGCGCCTGGGCGCATAAAGCATCCCCGCCCAACATAAAATATTTTAGATGGCCAACGGAGATGGAGCCCCTATTGAATGACAGGTACAAAAATAAAGAAAACGTTCGATCGGAAAGTCACGTGACCATAGCAAGTAGTGATCGGAATCTTAAAAATAGAAGCTTTTCCATCCGCAGAGGCGTTCTCTCCGAAAGTTGTTCAATCCATCCGGTACTCCTCAACAATGGAAATTTGTAGATAAAAGGGCGGTCGAAATGGAAGATTCTCTTGTTTCAAAAAATGTAATATTTAGAGTAAAATGCTTAAAAAATGTTTTCTTGTAATGGTATTTTGCAACAGATACACTTACATACTACATTAGTCAAGATATATAAGTAGAAAGACCGGGAAACACATCAAGAGACAATGATAGAAATGTTGATCAAATGGTGGGAGAATTACTCTTTTAAAAAAACTCAACTAATCTTAAAAAATTAAAATTAACTTTTAAAATAAGCCCACACAAACCAATTGCAATCGAATATTTTTCTCTCTAGTAAGTACTAAAAAAGATTAACTTAAGAACAGAAACGAATAAGGAAAATTTGACACTATATGTGGAAAAATACTCTATTTTTAAGAGTGTACATATATGCTATTATTTATTCTTAAATAAACACAATTAAGTTTGTTTAAATTTCAACAGTCTGTTTATAATAATTACATACATTAATAGTTAAGAATTGCAAAATAGAACCCATCGAATTTCAAAAAGAAATCAAGATATAAAAATAAGGGCTTAATTTAAGAAATTGTGCCAAATGTGTCACTATAGGAAAATAAAAAATAATTGTTGAAAGTTAAAATGGCTTGAAAAATCATAATGTCAATATTGTTTCATCTTACTCTGAAAATTTAGTTTCTTCTTACTTTTTTCTCATCTCTTTACGAGATTTGACAACTCAAAAATTCCAAATAAAGATAATGACTACATGAAGATATATACCTTAGCATTCACAGACAAAATGACACACACATGTACAAGCACATTACAAATAGTTATATTTTAGATTGTCATAATTAAAATTGCTATATAGTTAAAATTCAATTATCAAAAAAAAAAGAAACATTTTTCAAGTGTTTAAAAATATGAACTGTATAAATTTTTGCCCAAATAAATCACCTTGCCGGTAGATTCCGTAAATTTTTAAATACTGATATGAATGGAGATTAAACAAGAAAATGGTTTTGAGTCTTTGACTGTATTTTAAATTTAAGTCATAGAAAAGTCTGTTTAAAATAAAACGGAATCGGGTGATAGTTAAAATAGTACAATAATATTTTCGTGAATTTTTCTGCACTTGAATTTTACAAGATAGAATGTTTAAAAAAAATGCATCTTTTTATGGAAAAATAAAAGTTTGTAGACTCTCTTCGAAGTAAGCGATTGAAGGTTCGATCTCAGTCATTATGAGCAACGCGATATGGTAGCTGTGTTGTTGCTTTCAGCATGCATTTGTATTAGAGTCTTAATTTGTTTGTCGATTATTGCACAAGTATGTTAATTTGAATGGATTTCAAGTTTAAATTAAGCATCGGATCTGCATCAAGTATCCGCACTCGAGATAGGAATCGAACCCACAAGCTATTGAACTAAAAACCAGAGCACAAACCATTCATCTCTATGTTGGAAAGCACACCTGTCTGGACAGACAATCAATTTTTTTCAGATTTTCATCCTTGCAATATGTAGATATGTCCAAATACCCATGAAATGTTTTTCAGAAAACTATTGGGGAAAATGCTTTATAACTGCTTTGGTTGGGTTTGTTTGTCGCTCAAATCGAGATATATTGTTTAAAGTGTATTTCGAATTACTATATCGCTCAGTTGGGATTTGAACTCATGAACTGATCAATTAAAAACAAGAACATTTTCGGCGTTAAAAAATCATATGATATGAATGAATGTATGGAATCAAAGTAAAAATAAAAAAATATTTATACTAACGTAGTGACCAAATCCTAAGACGAAATAATGAATGATTTTAAGCAAAAATATATTTAAAAACTGAAAAATAAAAGGTAAAAAAAAAAAAAAAAACAATTTTATAAAATATATATTACCAAAAATGATATGAAACATTGCATAAAGAATGATTTTCTTTACTTCACATGGCGAATAAATAAGTCAAAAAGTGAGTATTTCTGCCACGAAATGGGTTAAAAATAAAACGGCCGAAACTGCATTCCTGCAGGGAAAGTAATACTAAAGGAAAATGGAAGCGGGAATGGGAGCAAAAATCGATCAAATATTGCTTCCGGAGACTAAAGGAAATGACAGTCATTTCCCAAATATTAGACAGCAAAAAGCGTGATAGCTGCCTGCGACAAAACGGCCGGTGAAGACATTTGGGTGTGGTGTAAGACATGACAAAAATTTGTTCTATGGCATGAAAAATTCGAATTATTTGCGAGTTTTCAGCTTTCTCGATTCTATTTTATGACACAGCATTGTTTATCCAAATACACCAGAACAAAATGAAAAACTATTTTTGCTCTATTCCTTTAATGCCTTAAAATACCAAAAAATATATTAAATTTTGTTTATCTATTTGAGTATACCTGATTAAATTGTAGGTTAAAACATTTACTTTTAGATTTCATTTTAAATAATATTAAATAATCATTTTTTTATAAACAAATCTATAACTATTGTAAAAATAAAATTTTTAGTTAAAAAAATGATGAAAATGTATTTTTTTAGTATTAATTTAAATCTCCTTTAAACCAGATTCATGTTTAAACAAAAATTACTTAGGAAACCAAAATATATGATTAAGAGGTTCATTATCATTCCATGCTCATTTTTTTGCACTCAAGTAAAAAATGACCGGAATCTACTATTTAAATTCCAAATCATTAGGAGCACGCAAGATAGGTGAGATTGGAATTGTTAAATAGAAGGCAAGAGGAAACCATTTGGTTACCATTTTTGCAAATTAAGTGCTTGGAAAAAAATTGCTTTCCTTTTTTCTTCTCACAAAAAAAATATATTCTTGAAAAATAGTCAAACACAGAATAAAAAATAAAATGAATGTTAAACAAAAATTTGAGACCAAGGTTACACGTAAGGAAAGTTACCTTTATAAAATAAGCAATTTTAAGGACCGCAGTAATTTAGTAAGAAAACACTTCGTTCTCGGGCATGGAAATTATCAGTTTTGATAAGAGACCCAGTTGGAAAACAGCTGTTGCAAAATAGTCTATACATATTAAACATAAATTAAATCTAATAAATTAAATCTAAAAATAAAATCTAATATCTTATTATTGGTGTTACCGGAAAATGTATAGAGTAAGGAACTATCTCTGGTATCGACCTCATCACTTGAGAAGAATTTAAAATTGGGACTGTTAGCCGTATTCAGTAGAAAGAAATAGCCTAAAATGTATCGAATGATCAACAAATGTGCATCTTTAATTTTTTTTAGGGAGGAGGGGGATCTTGATTGGAATTTTAAAATGCTGTGGGAAAGGAAATTACAATTTATAAAATAGTCTCATGGCCACAAGAATAAGTTACATAAATTTTGGCCGAATCATTTAAGATTGTGACTAGTTTTGCAACTTAAAATAATGACGTTTCAATCAGTTTAACTGGAATAAATAAAATGAATACATTAAAAATAGAAAATAAATAATTAGGATATCGTAATTTTAATTAACAACCATATTTTATAAGCGTTTTATGCTCAATACACAAACCTAATGATTATACGAAAACGTTTTTAACACATTTACAGGTTTTTAAGAAAATATTATATAAATAAATTATTCACTGTAAGAAAATTGAATGTATTTTCTTTCTCAATCCCACTTTGATATCAATGTGTTTAGCGAGCTCACCTCGTATCACTAGCAAAGGAACTTTGGGAATTCTAAGCATACCAACAATTTATTTTCTGAAGACTTCGTTTTGGTTGTATTCGATGAGAAATTTGAAATTTTTATAATTTTTTTTAAAACGACAAAAATTTTTTACACCATTTTCGTAATAAATTTAAAAACTGAAGCAATGGTTTAACAATTTCATAGATATGCTCCAAAATTTCACAAATAATGTAAGTAGTATCGAAGAAAACTTCGCTTTTTTAATGGTATGCATTACTTTCTTTTGTTTGATACAAATGGCAGCTCAAGAAAATTTTGCTTTACATTAGTTAGACGACATTAGTGTGACGTCATATCCACAACTGTTTCCAAACAAATACAATGTAAACATTTGTTTAGTATTATATTTAAGAGTGCCTTCTTGACAAACTTGGAGATTTTTGTTTGGCTATCGATTTTATTGGTGATTTTTGTTGGACAAGAACAATAAATTGTTCTGTTGCAACCAGAATACGATTGGATTTTGCCAGGCTTGGTGAATAACTGTGACTACAATTTGGCGAGAATCAAAGGTTAAGCAAACAAAAGGTTAAAAGTTTTAGCAAACACGTTATCCTTAAATAATGAATATCAATTTCAAAAATAACAATTTAAAAATCTATCACCGAAGTCTATGGCAGTTTCAACGATAAATGGCGCTTAACAGCAAATGTTTGGAAACAGTTGCTGGATATGACGTCACAACTAATGTCGTCTACTCAAAATTGAATCTATGTAAACAACAATTTTGTATCATTTTTAAGTGACATTCTCATTACCTTAAAAAAAAACGTTATTTCGTCAAAATCTATTTTTATTCATAATATCAAAGTTGACTTATAACAATATGCACAATAGTTTCAATTTTTTTAAAGAAAAAATTTAGAAAAATCAGTGAAAATTTTCAAAAAAATTATACAAGCTTTTTATTTAAAAAAGTAGAAACATACACTTAGATCATATTCGCATAACGGATCCAGCCGTTACTAAAAGCATTATAAACTAAACAAGTTTTTTTTTTTTTTTTTTTTTTTAACAGACATTAATTTACAAATATTTTTAAATTAAGCTAAGCCGCTAAAAACTGAGTTGAGAAAATTTTTAATTTAAATTCGAAAGCATAATTCGAAATTTTGAATGAAAGTCTATGTTAAACAGCATTTGATTTGCCATGTCATTCAAACCCAGAGCACCTTTTAACCACTTTAAGCAGAGAAAACAAATGGAATTTATTTTTCTTTTTTATTTTAAAAACTCAATAATTACATTTCTTTTTGACTTGCTTCTTTTTACATTTCGATTTTAAAAGTAATAATGAATTTAAGATTTCAAAAAGAATTAAAATTTTAATAACACAAGTTTGAAATAAAATCATGATTTGAAAGAAAAAATTAACTATATAAAATATAATAATGCGAACATCTGTGTTCTCTTCATGAAAGAAAAATATTAGGTTGGGGGAAAAGAAATCCATTATTTTTACGTGAACTTTTTGTAACTTCTTTCAGATTCGCTTTGTAAAAAGGTTTAAAACAGTTTTACTATAGATTTTTAGGTCTTCTGTGAAGCTACGACTGCTGACATGCTGTCAAGTTTGATAATTTTTGATATTTTATAGACATTCTCGACGATGTTGTATCCATGCGAGGTGCATCCTTAGCATCCAAATACCCAAACGGAATCGACGAAACCAAAATTGTGCGTAACTGGTTGTTACAGTCATATATAGGACGATAAACACATTTCACAATTTCAGCCACCTGGTTAGCATTTTCGCCATTATAAAAGAAAAACTAAAATGTATCGAATTTTCTGTTTGTTGTCTTCTACTTTTAAAACCTTGTACTCATAACTGAGTTAATCAAACAAAAAACCGCAAGAGAATATTTTAGTGTCTAATGACACCTTTCCAATGAGCATAAATTTGAAATTGTTTGATAGATACCTCACGAGATAGCGATCACTATAGACGTCTACCGAAAAAATAATGGATAACTTTTTCCCCAAACTAATATTTATCCTACATTTTTAAAAAAATTCAAGAAAAAAAAACTATATATAGCGTAACATATCATATACATAATTTTTTCTAATAAATATATTTTTCTTCATTTTCAAATAAAATAAATAAAAGAATAGGAAAGTGACGCAGAAGTAAGTTGTCACAATTTAACACGAAATTACTTATCGAACCCATGCGACAACTATCAGAATGCTTAATAATCTTTAAAAGAAACAAGAACAACGTGAGATACTGTCTTGTGACGTGCGCTGGGCAGGTGTTGCGGGCATCAAAGCGTGACCACTGCCCACGAGTCCGTGATGGCCGAATAAAGTAGTGTTTTACAATAGGTCAGTGCGATACCAAACAGGTGAAACAGCTGACCTCGAACCAAGTGCACAATAGTTTCCTTCACAAAACAATTAAAAATGTTTCGAGTTGGAGAAACTCAAGCGATATAAATCTTCACAACCATGTAACTGATTCTAAGCCATGAAAAGAAAAAAAATGCTAGCAACATTTTTCGACCCATGTAAATTGTAGCAATATGACAAATAATACTTCACTGCTTCGTTGCTAAAATATAAATTAATACAATTAGGATTTTAATGCAATAGTACTTAAATAAAACTTGATTGGTAGAAGATTAATTTCAAATGTTCCCAAATCTGGTAACAAAACAATTGTTAGGAACATGCTATTTTAAATTCTCGAACAATGAACCTTATCAATAAATTTAAAATGATGCAGGTTCATGAAAATACGAAGATTGTATTTATATACTCCATTTGATATATAAGTTGCGCAATTTTATTCTTAAAAACTACGATGAAAAACAAAAAAAGTTATTTTTTACTGTTAATATATAGATTATATCAATAAATATCTCAACATGGAGAAAAATACAAAAGGATTGTAGTAAAATAGGGCACTTAGAAAGTAAATACTACTGAAATTTGAATACTTTAGAAACCATCAATATAAAGAGCCGCATCTTTTTCAGACAAAACAAATAGTTATCTTATGAAATCAAAACGTTAAATTTTGTTCACCGGGATTCAAATGCACGATTTTAGTTACAACACATTTGTGGACGTAGCGCTCACAGCGGAAATTCTTCAAAACGTCAGCATCCTTGAGTCAATAGAAGAGTATGTAATAAATTCAAGCATAGGAGACAAGTCAATGCAGACGGTGACATATAATATCAAAACTTCAGCAGTTTCCTTTTGGTAAAGGTACGCGGCGACTTTTCTGGAAGCATTTATTATTCATAATTGCGAAAATATCGTTCGAAACAGGATATCTGGAGACAATTTTTCATCCTGTCATTCAATAGCTGATAATAAGAAATGAAAATTCATTTGCTTCTTCTTTCAGTTAGAGAAAAATCACATTTCCGTAACTATCCATGCATTCGAATATAATGAGAAATATTTCACTTTTCTATACATTTTGTTTTGGTGCTAATTATTCTAACTCTCACAAAAATATTTTATTCCAAAACAAGAAAACGAATTGTTTTTAAAATAAAATTTAAAGACTACTTAGTTTTTAAATTTTGTTTTTTTATTACATTTTATTAGTTATAAAAATAGATAAATTTTAGTAAAATAAATTCATAATTCCCAATATTCTGAATTGTTAAAATTCAAAATGTTGTTTAAGAAAACATAAATAATAAGGACAAACTAAAACTTATTAAACGAAGTAAAACAGTTATATAGCAAAATGGAATATAATTTATATATATATATTTATATATATACTATTTTATCGAAATTTTGAAGTATTTTATGACTTTATGTAACCCCAATGTTTGCCATGAATCTGAAAAAAATTAAATCATAAGAAAGAAAATTAAATATTAACAGCCAAAGTTATTTTAATCCCAATGCGAAATTGACACAAAATGACACAAAATTAGTATTCACAATTCAACGATGTTTAATGACAGAAATTTCATCAAAATGCATAGCATATTTAAAATTTTATTCATCACAATGCTAAATTGAGTAGTATCTTTAAATGTTTTTAAGAAATCGCTAAAGAACAGTAAAATGTATGTAAACCAACTTCACTTCAAATTCAGAGAAATAATTAAACTGCATTTTTATTATTGTTATATTTTTAAAAATTTTCTGAAATTTGATCGTATACCAATTAATTTATTCTTACTCTTCAAAAAACTCAATACTCAAACTTTTATTTTTCTACTTCTCACACAATATTACAGTTAAGAGTCATTTTCAACGAAATAAAAACATTAAAAAATATAAATGTTATTAAATTATTATTACAAGTAATTTACAGCATAAGAAATAATTTTTCATCATACTAAAATTTTTATTAAGTATCATAACACTTGTCAAAAAGAACTTACAAAGCATAAGTAAAACTATTTTTAAAAAATTTTCAAAGATTACACACATTTCTTTAAATATCTGAATTTATAAAATGATTTTTTAAATAATTTATTTAAAAAAGCGTTTATTATATTTTTAAATAAATGTTACATTTATCAGGCTTATGGTAAAATTAAATATAAAGGTCCATATATTGTAAAAGGAAAATGAGGCAAATTATTCTTCAAAAGAATCATTAACAGCTCAACTTAAAGACAATTTTCTATACCAAATGATTAAATAAGTATAATTACACGGACACATCATTAAATTTAATTATAAATTAGTATAGAAATAGATAAATTTACAATACCATTAACCAAAAATTTTTAATTATTCACAGTTAATTTGCAACAAAAATAAAAATATATTAATTCTCGAAAATTTTCTTTTTCTCGAAAATCCCATAACTTAAAAAGAATATTTGTAGTTTACGTATTTGTATAACCATTATAGTAAAGCAATTATGAAGTTTATATTATATTATATATATATATATATATATATATTCAGATCATTTTAAAAATATCATAAATTTCAGAAAATGTGAAGTTTCCAACTATCAATCCTTAATTTTCCCTTATTTGACACTATTCAATTCGAGTAATCCAATTAATTTGGTCTGATTTTTTAAAACTAACCTAGAAAAATAAAATGAGCATTGCAGTTATTATACTCTTCAATTTCTTAATACTGAGATAAAATGAGTCTGACTCTGACAGACATATAAAGTGACACACATATAAAATAAGCATTTATATAATAATAATAAAGTTATTAAATATTTAAATAAAAATAGACATTACTGTCCAACAAAAATGGTATTATAATTGTTGTAAAAATATGTGATTAAATCAAACTACTAAAAAAAAGTAAGGTTTTTTGTTTTTCTAAGGATTGTAAACATAGTGAAAAAAAATGTAAAATTTGAAGCTGAGTGATTGAGTACTTATGCATTTTATTAGGCTTCAAACAAAAATACACAATCATTTACCTTAGTAGTAAAAATTGCCAGAACAAACTTGATTATATAAAACATAATAATCATAATTGTTGAGGCACTTAATCCCACTAGATCAATGAAATTAAAGCATATGTAATAGAAAGATTTTTAGTGAAGTTGATAAAAAGGTTTCTTTAATATAGTCAACGAATATATATTGTCCTTAAGCATGGTTTTCCAATTAAAAATATTAAATGAAAAAGCGAGGAAATCAAGTTTAATTTTTCTTCTTCAAAAACAAACAACCAAAACCTGGTATTAAAAAGATGCAATACCACCAGATAACAACTGATGGGCTCTAAATGGTTTTCCTGTTACTCAACAGACATTTTTAGCACAAAAGGCTAATTTGACCAGGACCTACAGTTCAAAGTGATAAGCTCTGGAATCATGTCACCAATTACATCTGAGCAATTGATATGGTAATTGCATTACCAAAAAGTAATCTTTCATTCTATACATACATCTTAAAATAAAACATAAGAAATCTTACCTCTTTGATAAAGATAATTAAAATTATATTATACTCTTCATAAATGCAATAGTTTAAAGCATAACTTTAAAAGAAATTACATAAAATATCAATAAACAAACAATCTCACAAAACAAGTTGGTAAATAGTGATATCATGTAATAAGCAAGTTACAAGACTTATCACATCTATCCCAATTGCCTTGCCTTTTTTTCCCCCATTTAATAAAAAGGGTATATTTAATATGATAAAAAAACAAAAATTAATTATTATTATACTTCAAAAAAAATTGCTGGAGTAAAGAATAAATGTAATAACCCTTTTATATATTTGAATGGATAATCTGCATATTTCAAACAATATTGAATTAAATATACCCTCTAACAAATATGTCAAAATATTACTCATCATCAATTATTAAGAAATGACAACCATAAATCTTGAACTTTTTATACCAAATAAGCATTCAAAGGTAAAAATTTCAAAATTTGAGATTACCTCAATAGCTCTATTAAAGTACATCTTTATTTACAAAATATTAAAATAAAAACATATTGAAAAAAACTTACTTAAATCCTTAAGCAATCAGAAAAAATTGCATTTTAGAAGGATATACAAGTTACATATTATTTGATCAGTTAATTTAAATAAATAAGTTATCTGGAATTGATAAATCCTAAGAGACCCCCAAAATAAAAGAAACTATTTTAAAATTCACACTATAGGAACATTAATCCTAAAAATTTTTGCTTTATTTACAAAAACAGAATTAATTACATGATGTATTATATATAAATGTTTCTTAACTTAAATATGCTGAGACTTTTTAAACATGTGATGGTTTGTTAATCTCTTTAAAATATTATATTAAATGCATTTGTGTATTTGCTAAATAAACTATGGATAATGTCCCTACAATCTCAGAAATGGCTCATATATATATATATATATATATATATATATACAGCAACAAGTTCATCACTGGCAAAGTACAACTGAGCATTTATAAACTGAAATTTCCTACAGTTGCTCAATCTTTCCAATCTTAAATTCAGTTTTAAGTATGCATTGTTTTGAAATGTTGACAGTCATAATTTTTAATTAATGTTACTCAAAATTTAGCTAAGAAACTTTTAAAATTGAGTTTCAATAAAATGGCAAACTAATAAAAAGGGTAAGTAAACACAATAAATACCATTATTATATGTATCATGTTATAAAAATATATCCAGAAACTTGACTTTTATACTGCTTTAGTGTATTTTTATAAATTCAAAATAATCAGTTAAAATACCTGGAATTGATATTTTATGAACAATGAAAATTGAATAAATAAGGGTTTTTACTTTATAATTAGAAATGTGGTTCATAAGTAAATTGAAATATTAAAGTAATTGGACACAGAAACTTTTTTTACAGATTCTTTTGTAAAATGCTGTCCATGAAAACTTTTTATGGAAATATTTGTTTACACTTTTATTCTTCCTTAATGATTAAGCACACTAGAAGCAGACACCCAGTTCTTGTTCCCAAGTTTATTTTACATTCATAGAAATGTCTTATTATATCCAATAAGTTTACTTAAATAAGTAAACTTTAAGATGCTATTGCATACCATTTAAAAGAGAAAATTAGTTTCTATCATAAATTTTATGTAGCGAACTATTTTCGATAACTGTTTTAAACGCAAGCTAAATATGATGACAGCTATCAAATGCCCAAATGTTAGCAAATTTAGCTTTTAATACAAGCATTAACAATAAAACAACAATTTATACATGTAAAAAGGTGAGGTAAAGGAAAATTAAACTCTCTCTGTAATTCATGATTGCTAATTATGCAATATAGAAAGTTATAACCAACATACCTCAATATTAATGTTTGCCTTTTCTTCGGTTTTGGAACCGGCATCGACCACACCCTCTTCTTTAGTCATTTCAAAGCTTGAAATGTCAATAATATAGATTTATATTGGTTTTTATAACGTTTAAGTACACATATATTCAATAAATAATCACTGGTAGTCAAATGACAATACGTCAAAACACACCGCAACAGTCAACCCAAACTGATTGCTCGATTCATCAAGTCGGAAAATCATACAGGCGATTTAATGTTTGTTGTTAAACTTACGTGTGTGGTAGGAAGTATCAATTTTTACATTCAAATATTCAGTGGCGCCATCTATAGAATTTATTTTATACTATTATGTTAAATTTGATTATCCTTTTAAAAAAAAAAATGTAATAAATATTTAATAAAAATAAAATATTACTTTCTCAGAAAATTTTCAATTTTTTATTTTTTGTAAAAAAACTTTCTGAATGCAATAATTTTCTTTTAACTTCTTAATGTAATGAAAATACTGAAAGTAATATATTCATAAAAATTGTAATATTACTGTAATCGAATAATTTTGAATTTTATGCGCGAATATAAATTTAAATATTTACAAAATATTTGCAAATATATTTTAAAATATTAAATTTTTGCTGCAAAAAATAGAGTATGAAATTTAGGAAAAATATAAAAGAATTTCTTAACTTTATAAATTATTAGTAATAATATTTATATTACATAAATTATTGGACAAGCTGCATTTATATATAGAAAGTAAATTAAAGATGAATTACGAGTTATTTAGAAGTATATAATAATTTTATTGAATTTAAAAGATCCAAGAGAAAGAGTAAATTTTCACCTCGTGATAATAGATCAATTTTCAAGCTTGAAACAAAGCAGAACTTGGCTAATCATAAAATATCATATCTACACAGTAATGCACAAGAGACCACAGGTTAACGGATTTTAAATATTCGCCAATCATCCAGAGCCTCATAATTTTGAACTACTATTAGATGACATGGCCCCATCTAAACTAAAATCCTCTTTTCCCCATCCATGGCACATACCGGGAGGAGTTTGAATGACATAGATTAACGTGACACGTCCTTAAACCACGTAGCTCTAGCTGACATGCATGAGGGTGAATGTGGTCATTCTACCAGTAGCTGCCGGCAGCAAGCGATGATTGAATTTGCTGATAATAATGGAAACGGATTAAAGCTACTAAGCTGCTGGGGCACCATAAAATAGTAAACAAAGCCAATAAATATATTTACAAATAACAATTTGTTGCTCTTTGATTAAATTCAAATGTTTCTTTTCAGAAATTAAAATTAAATCCATGATTATAAAAACAACATAAAAAAAAGCATGAATTTTCTTGCTTCACAAATATCCTTGCGACCATTATGCTATCCATAAAGATTAACTTACTGTTCCAATATTTTTGGTCAATTGAATTCCATTTCAAAAACTTCTAATATAAATGTGTTTATTGTATGTCACTCGTATCCAACCTCTGGGCTGTTGACCGGTACCACGGTCTTGGGTCATGCATCAAATGATAAAGAGTCACCCAAAGAATATTTTATGTACTATAACGTATCTCTCTTGAATTTGAACGATTTACTAGGAACGAAAGTTTAACCACAAAATATCGTGTTTCTAAGCGGATTTAGGTGATGTTAGACGAGCATCTGCAAAAGTGACAATTGATTTTTATCTTCGTTAAAGGGAAGACGCATATTGCTCCTTCTCTCTGTCCACCGGAATTTAAATTACAAAAGCCACTGTAAAGATTTCTCCCTGTGAAAGTCCCTGGCAGACTTTTCAGTGACAGGATATTGGGCGTAAAATCGGTTTACATATGCCACATACTCAGTTTTATTTCTGAACTCAATCTACGTTTTCAGATGTAAACTACAACTATTTTCAAGTCAGCAAAATAGCTTCATTTAAAGACTAACTGGAGTTATGAGGGCGATGCGCGAACAGAGGCATTTGGTAAGGAGTCGCACTGGAATTTTAGACGAGAATAAAAGCAAAAGACAGGTGTTCACGAACCATTTGGGAAAACTCATTTTCCCAAATGGCGGGTGAAATCTGTCTTTTGCTTTTAAAAAGTTCGAACTCTACTTATCAACCCCAAAAGACCCACGAACCGGTAAGAAAAGGATACGCGACCCATTTGTCAACAAATCAGACACATCTATCTATTTATTCGTGAAGATCAATTGCAAATGATAGTGTCCTTAAACATACGTTCAAGACAACATGTCTGCCAGTGCTCTTCATTAATGTCATGGCAGAATATCTTGTGACTGCCAATATAACAAATTTCTTTTGAGATTTCCAACTATACATGTGTGAGAACCGGGGTTTTTCTGCAAGGGCAATCAAAATAATAAAAATAAAATAAAATAAACTTGATAGAAGCAACATATTCTTTAATTGGATTACCTCCTATAACATGTAAATGGGAGGGTTGCATTACAACGAAACACTCAAAATTTTAATTAGTTTAGAGTTCAAATGAAATAAAATGTTAAATCCCTTTATATCAATGCTTTTGAAACTGTATTTTACTTTAATGACAAGTTTAAATTATCAAATGATTAAATCAAAACAATCTAAAATAGAATCAATTTATTCTCTAAAATAGAATCAATTTATTTTATCAAATCGACATCATCAGACACTGGTAAAATTATCAAATATTGACCGGTTAGCGCCGATTAAAAGGTAGAAGATTACTCGTATATAATGAAACAATGATAAATTTGTCTGACTACATTCAAAACAATTAGAAAAGGATATTCATATTAAATCTATCTGTAATAATAAACTTAAAATTGTGTCACTAAATATTTAGAAATAAAAGAATTGAAAAAAAAATCCATTAAAAACAATTGTATATATATACATATATATAATATACTGCGAAAAAAAAAGTTACAAAAATATTCATGCATGCAAAATTGCTTTAATTTTATTATAATTATTTAGAGTGCAAAAGAAAATTATGAATCTCAACACAAAAAATATAAGGTTGTAAATTCTAATTAAAAAATTTCAAATATGTTAAAGTCGTTATACGAATTTTTTTTTTTTCTTTTATCGAGTCTGATTAAAAATTTTTCATTAGTGAGTTTTAAAAGATCATATTTATGAAATTCATCAGTAACAGAAATGTTCTCGATATTAGAAATCTTTCCTAAAATTACAAAAATCATTCTTAAGAACTGACATATTCTTTAAAGTAATATTTTTTATAGCATTACTTGAAGAATAAATCAACATCCACTAATGTTAATGCATTTACTAAGACATATTTTCTTAAACTAATTTGGTACATAAATTTCATTGATGTTATAGAAAATTTCTATCATAAATATATCTATATTAACTAACATAATTCAAGAAAAATACATAATTCATCATATATAAGCAAAACGAGTAAAGCATGCATAAAGATCGAAAGCTGAATATGCTTATGCGTATTGTTATTCTATCTCGAAAGAATATATTTTTGAACTCTTCAGGCAATAAAAATTTTAGAAAAGCTGCATAATGACAATGCTGGTTATGACCATTATATCTACCTCTGAAAAAAATTAAGAAAATGAAAATTGATTATAAATGTGTTTTCTACTTGAACATATTAGTTATAGTGCTAATCGAAGATAGCTATGTTTTTTAATATTTGTTATGGAGATCTCAAAATAGATTTAATTTGTTTCCTATTTTGAATATAGTACTAAATAGTTTCAGTTCAAGTAAAAGATTGAATTTTTAAAAAATATTTTATGTAATAGAAATTTCATGATTCAGTTCGAATATATGGTATTACAGATTATTTTCAGAATATGGTACCATAAGTATAGATGGTACCATAAGTACCAGACGGTATTTATGGTACCAGAATATGGTACCATAAGTATAACTAAAATATGAATTAAATTTCTAAAAATTTGTAAAATAGAAATCTCTGAAATGGATTTGTTTTCCATTTAGAATACTATACTCGATATAGTATCAGAACGAGAAAGATACCAATATTTAAATTTTATGAATCAGAAGTCTCACAATTAATATAATTTGTTTAAGTTTAAACACTGAATTAAATATTGCTTCAAATAAAGATTATATTTTATACAAACTTATAAAACAGAAATTTTATAATCAGTTTAATTTGCTTTTGGTTGCAAAATAGCAATAGATATGATTTCAATCAAAGAAAAAAATACATAAAAAAAGAGATGGATTCCTAAATATTTTATCTAACAAAAACGTTACAAATGAGTTAAATAAAAATAACGCATGCAGTTTCAGTTTCAAAAAAATCAAAAGAGATATCTGCATGAAAGCGATAAAATTTCTAGTTCCTTTCAATTGATCAAAACGTTTTAAAAGTTGATTAAACATATGACATTTTGAAACTAAAACTTGTGCAATCAAATTAATGAAGATAAAACTCATCTTATCGAAATTCATAGGTATTTTCATTAAATATGTCATGCAATAAACGTGCGCCATTTTAGAGAAATAGTGAAAGTTAGGAACAATACAGTTTTTTGAACAGATACTTATGAGCACATGAAATACATACAGGGAATAAAAAATGATAGGTATAGAGGCAGAAAAAATTTGCATGAGTTTCACTTTTTTTTAAAGATACAGTTAAAGTCCTTACAACATTCAGAAAACATTAAAGAATGTAAAGTTGATAAATCATTCTATTTGTGAGCTAATGGATTTTGTTCATTGTTTGATGAGCGTTTAACTTTATACATCGATTTTCTTCAAGAACCATAAATTAGTCATGTATTATAAGCTAAATAACTAGCTTGTCACTGTAGGGTAATTTTTTTTTTTTTTTACATAATTTTTTGGAAATTTATTTCATTAATGAAATTATTTCATCTTTCTAATAAAACTCATTTAACAATTTTGAAATGTTTATTAATATAGAATAAAAATTGTTAAATGTATAATGTAAATGTATTACATCAAAATTCACAATGCAGAACATGAATGAATGTACATTGCAAGTTTCGTGTACAGTAAGTTTATCAAGTGGGAGATTATTTTATATTGAAATATAGATACAGAGCTAAGATTATAATGCTTAAGTAATGTAAAACACACATTTTAACTCTAAGGTACATTGCCAAATTGTAGTGATCGAAAACGTATAAAAAGAAAGGTTATTTTTACGATTTCATGAAGATTCTTTCAACCTGGTTCCTGGGACTTAAATTGGATTCCAATTTTGAATGGAAATGAAATAGGCTTACTTAAAGAACCTATGATATGACGAACTGAAGATAAAAGCGCTATGTGACCTTTCAGCAATCGATTTAAGTAACAATATTCACGAATTTTTCATAAAATATCTGTTATTATAGTATTGGATATTATTTGAAAGATATTTGTGTTTCAAAAAGGAAAAAACATTGAATATTTTTCTTTTGTTTCAAACAACACAGAATTTGATCATTAAAAAAAGAAATATTTGAATAACAACTCATGTGAGCTTAAAAGATAGGAAACACGTCTTCCCTTTGTTAATATTTAATGATTCTGCAATTATTCACAATCAAAACTTGGGACTGGGAAAATCCATAGTTAAGTATTGCTGAAAGGTATTGATAATGAAAAGTGCGATGGTGTTTTGTTTATTTTTCTTCGTGATTAACTGCACCCCTTAAATCATATTATAGCACCTAATACCAAAATGGTGTCACCTAGATCAAAATATATTTCCCCTTAAAGCATATTATATTCATTAAACATGCTACAAAATTTTCAAAATTCAAGTCATTTTGTTTCTTTACCAAGTTGTGAAAATGATGAGATTAAGAACAATTATATAAGACCGTGTTAACTGGTGTTCCTCTCTTAAATTTTTTAGTCATATATTTATCTTTATTTTGGCATTTATAGTTGTGATTTCGCAATATTTTTATATGGATAAAACTGGGATTTATTTTTTAAAACAAATATTCATATTTTTCTATTCAATACTTCCAAGTTGTTGGTTTATTTGATCTATCATTTTTATCTTCGATACATTATTCTGCGCTTTTCACATGCATCAACGTTTTAAATTTTTATCATTGGAATTACTTAAAAAAATTTTAATTTTACGTCCAATGTATTCTTGTGAGGAAATGACATGTGTTATAAAAAATTTAAAGAATTATCAGATTCATTTCCACACAATAAGTAATAGGATCAATTTTTTTTCATCAATCCAAATGCCAATCATTGTCAGGCATGCAATACATACATTAGCATGCCTGACAGTGATATTTAGCTGCAGACTATGTAGTATCAAATATTCCCACTCATGGTTGTTACTGAAGATAATTAAGGACATGTTTTTAACAAACTCAGAAGTAAAGCAGCAATACAGTAAAAGTTGAAAGCAAAACTGTGGAATTTCTCCATTTCTATACATCATTCATATGATCATTTGTAATGCTAGTCCAACAGTGGGAAAGAAAGCCACTTATATTTTTGGAAAGCAGTACAGCTAATATTTAATCAAGTTAAAATCTATCATCCTGACAGGATTAACATAAAGTAAGGGCTCCATGTAGTCCATTGTCCGGTACTTACATATTATTCCGTCGACGACTTTCATAAGAAAAACAAAATGCGGGTACACACAAGTGTTTTAAATATATGAAATGAAATATAGAACAGTTATTTATATCTTCATTGAAATAAATAGATTTAAACTTTATTTTTAATTCCTATTTCAATTTTTTAATCATAAATTTAAAACTTACAAGATTTAATAAATAAAAAAAAATAAAAAAAAAAACCTTAAAACACGATATTAAATATAATAAAAAAATATGAAACATGAATGAGGTCACTAAGTTGCAATATTTGGCAATATATTTTTTTTCACGGAAGTGGTCAATGGGAAAATAATTAAGTACCATTGTCCCTCTGCTTACTAGTGGCATAGTGCAGAGACAAGTGTTAAGCTGAAGTGTCAGTCTTGTTACACGACTGTAACTTAAATTTACATGGAAAATGGTTATATTTAATGGTTTCAATCTAGAAAAGTATACAGTATTAAGTGCATCCCAATAATATAACATAATGTTCCACAGTAGCACAACTGAAGTTTTGGGCATTTCATTGTTAATGCTATTTTTCGCATAATTCTTCCGTGTTTAAGGCGTCGTTCTTGTAATAGGATATAATAACTTCTAGATAAAAAAAAATTACTTAAATAAAAATCTCTCATTTTACATCATATTTTGGAATTCATTGATCAGAGCTAACATATCAATATTGTTTTTTAATTCATCAATGTATTGTTTCAATAAAATTGTATGGATTGCTTAAAAATTATAAAATATTTTTTCTGGAGTTAAATTCCATATAAGATTACAGTTTTATAAAAGACTGCAAAATGTTTATTTGTAAAAGGATAATTCTAATTAAAAAACATTCAATTGCTGTAAAAAAGACATTCTATTACATTTTAAATTTTCATTTACATTCTATAATTCATCCTTTCCAACATTCAATTCGAATAATATTCAATGTAATAGTTATTAGTAAAACAAAATTTTAATGGAAGCGGAATTGGAACAGTATGGCTGCAGATGAATCGTGCATTTGAAATTTATGATCATTTATAATTTAAAAAAGGAATTTTTTTTATCTTTAATCCTTTATATAATGATTGGTCCTGCTTCTCATGATTGTTAAACAAGCTAAATTTACTTATAAAACAAACTTAAATAACAAAAAAACAAGAATATACAGAAAATATTAAAATTTTTACCATAAAACTATATCTGATACATTGAAAAATAATCCATATTATCCCCCTCCATTTGTATATAATATAATGATAATATTACTAAACTGAATTTAACAACATGTTGGTAAATTACTTCACATGAGAATAAATATATTTTACCCAGTTGCAGACTTCGATTTCTTTGTCTTTGAACTTTTTAAATTTTTCAGCATTTCAATTTGAATTAATGCAATCCAAAAATTAAGAAAACAGATTGTATATTTAAAGATTATATGTCTCATACATTTGTGTGCCTGACGAAATATTAAACTTGAAATAGATTGTTTAGTCACCTGATTACTGATTTAAATTGCTTTATTTTTAAGTAATTAAGTAGTAATTTATCACATTTAAGTATTTAAGGTAATACTGATTTCATAATATCCATACAATTACATAAAAAATCACATGGACAAATATCAAAAACAACTAAAAAAATTACTTTTAAGGAAAAATTGCTTTTTTAAAGAAATACACTTCTTAAGAAATAATATAGTTGTTCGAATCTAAAGAAAAAAACATTTTTCTTTAGATTAAACTTTTATTTATGCAGTTATATTGCAGCCTGAGAAATATTTAGTTTTTTAAAAGCTACAAAGAAAAACTCAAAATTCACACTTAATATTTTAATAAAATGTAATCTTTACATTTTGTATAAAAAGTATTACAAATGAAGCATACAAATTTGTTACAATCCAAAATACATATAACAATTAATACTGAAATTATAAAGCAAAAATACACATAATGATTTAATAAGAATGGGTATTTTGAAAATGTAAAACTAAATATTAGAACTAAAATGCCCTAAATATTTAAAAAATTTATCAAGTAGAGCAGCCATGTAACACAATTTACATGTAATTATATAATTTAAAAATATCAACAGACTTTAATTTACAAAAGTAGAAGATATATATATAATCATATATATATCAGTATCCATCTGAGTGTATACAAAATTTATGCACAAATTTAAAAATGATTGTCATTGATGTTGATAAAGAGGCATAAAATTTTTTAAGAGAAATTGATATTTACGTATAATGTATATGTGCGTACATATTCTAATTTATACACGAATAATCACATTTATGAAAATAAAGTTCCAGAAAATTGCAGTAGGACAATACAAAGTAATCTTACATTCAATTACATAACTAAAAATTTTATGGCTGATAAAAAGAAGTTGTCTTTGAGCTTGTAGTATATTTTATATGACAATTCCAAAACAGAAACAGGAATCTGGAAAAAAATAAATATTTCAAGAAATATAATAAAAAGCAGTAAATAACATTTTACTACATAAAATATTTTATACATTATTTGCTTAATTATTATTTCACATTTAAATTTATAAAAATATTTTGTTCATATGAAAACAATTGTCTCATTAAAAAATTGAATGAGAAAATATAATAAATTGATTCATCTAAGAGGAAATAGTAGAACATGACATATATTTAAGTAACAAGATAACAGTAATTTAGGAATAATTAATAACAATTAAAGTATGTTCATTTATATATATGAAATGATTTATACTTTCATTAAATGTAATTAAAAAAGTGGAATAGAATATGCATTACACAACATTTAATATAAAAAACATTACTAATTAAAGAGTTGAAAAATTAAAAGTATAATCCTGGAATAGTAGTAATCATTTTAACTTATTTTAGTATATAAGCGATTCTGATAATAATTTAAATGTATTTAATTTTAATAATCTTAATTTACAAAATATAAGCAATAAATGAAACATACTTTGAAATCAGAAAATTTCTTATAAATAATTGTTTTTAAAATCTGAAACTTTATAAGCACCATTTTTGATATTCTAGAAATATCAATAACTTAAGAAATAACAATTAAAAAAGTAACTGCATTAATTAGAATCAATTAGTAATCAATGAGAAATTAAGAATGATTTAGTCCTAAATATGACACTTGGATTGATAATTATTTAATAAATTTACCAATCAATGAAAAAGATACCAGGAAATTAAAATTTTTATTTCCTGGAAAGAAAATTTTTATATACAAGCCGAAACATTTTTTCTTCAATAAACACTCTAATTGATGGGCAGAGAAATAAAAAATAACAAAAAAAATATATAGTACTTTTGGATACTTGTAAAATACAAGTCCTCTTAAATTTTTACCAAAAAACAATTTAAAAAAACTATATGATTTTGAACCATTCTATTTATAATGTACATTTAAACTCCTCCAAGTAATTATAATTTTGTTTCTTCAAAAAAATACATATATATTATGCTGGGGAAAAACGAATTCATTATTTTTATGTTAATTTCATGACTTTTTCTTTTAAAAATACTTTGGACTTGCTGTGTGAAAAACTATAAAATATGCAAGATTTTCTGTGTTAATTTTTGCTTTAATAAACTGTAATTCATAACTGAATGAACCAAACAAGAAAACAGTAAAAGAATTTGCTTGATCAATAATTTAAGAAATATCAATCACTGCAGTCATCAACTAAAAAATAACAAACTTCTTTTTTTTTTTTTTTTTTTTTTTTTTTATAACCAATTATATGTGTATATAGTGTAAAGACATATGTTTAAAGCTTTGGCTAAACACACTGAAATGTAATATTATTTTAATAAAAATGTAATTTTAACAAATAATGACGGAGAATGTTATGTTTTTAATAAATATTATACTTCTGTAAAACATATAAGATGCAAAACAATACATGTTAATGAATAATTTTATTTTACTGCATGTATGTAAGAAATTATATATATATATATATATATATATATATATATATATATATATATAT
>JAPDSC010017058.1:526857-540717 GCA_026290005.1 Latrodectus geometricus | reverse complement strand
TCCCTTCTGTCTTTTCCGAGTTTTATCATAATAAGCTGAATTCATCATAGAGATTAATTTGCTGTATTAATTAGTATTCTAAGGTTATATATATATATATATATATATATGTCGAATAAAAAATTTTAAGTAATCTTTCCAAACTAGCAAGTTTTTTTGACGTCTCATAGAGAACCACATTTTAATAGACTAACAATATTTTAAAGCATTTTAAAATACACATAAATTTCCTGCGGGATGACTTTTCATAGATAATAAGCCGTATTCATACTTTGCAAGGAAGGAAACCTTGAAAACCCCCTAGCACATATTCTGATGGACATCATAAGAAGGTAGAGAGAATTGCATTACTCTCATTACTTAACAGTGATGGCAGTTGAACTATTTTTTCGTAAATAAAAATTACTCTCTTACCACTAGGCCACAGAGATCCCAAGCATAAACATTTGTTTTAAATAACATGGTAACTATTAAACATTGCTCTGGATTCATGAATTCCTCTATACAAAAAAAAAATAATAAAAAAATAACGATCCTTATACTTCTTGTTAGCTAAATTTTACTAGATCAAATAGAGAGCTGCAGGGCAGAATGGAATTAAATTTATTACGGGATGCTGGTCACGGACTAATTTTTAAGATAATCTTTGTTTCACATCAAAATTTTGATCATCTATTTTGTAATTTATTTAAACCACGCGAGAAAGTAACTCTGATTTAAACTCATTGAAAAGCTGCTAAAGCCATGATGTGCATATCAGTATTGGAAATCTGTAGGGTTTAAAAAAGAAGAGTAAATTTTTTCCATTTCCAAAATTGTCATCAATGAGTATAAAATGTAGAAAAATTCATTGCTTTGGATTTATTTTTATTTCTTCATTTTCTATGTATAATTTTTTTAAAAAAAGGTAATGATATTTTCTATTTTTCTTGATTTTTTAATTGTTTTTCCCACAGCAATGAATTTATTTTCGCTTTTTCCAAAAAGACGCGGATCATAAACACAGAATATTCCGAATTAAAGGAGTCCCAATTTCGAAGTTTAATAATTTGTTAATTAAAATGAAACATAAGAAAATGTCTGTGATTAAAATTAATCAAATAAAACGTAAAATATTTGAAAATTTTTTTGTCAAAGTTAGTGGCAACTTAGTTTAATGTTAACTCTAAGACTAGTCTTAAAATAAGACAATTTCCAAGCGTTTCACATTTTGCTTAATTAATATACAATTTTATTTTATATATATATGTGAAATTCATTTTTGATTGAAAAATGCTATTTTGAACGAAGCTGAGTAATTTGTAAAATCTTTGAAAAATATAAATATTGTTGTTTCCAAATCACAATAGTCTTTGAAACTAAGTACCCGTTTTCCTCTGATATGACTATCTGAGAAAATTCAAAGGCCTTAAATACCATTGTAAAGCATTTATTGCATAGAATCAATTTTAAGGCCCTTCTAAACTGATGCGTAAGGATCTAAACAATTTTTTTATTAAAATATGGATCTTGAAAGGTATCTAATTGATTGATTTTCTATCTTCATCATAATATAAACATTCAATACCATAAAAAATTATTTTAAATGCATACTCATATTTGTACCAGATAGCAACACTTATCTGATACAAATATTTTTAACATGCTACTGAAAATTGTATCGCAACATTAGTAGCTCATCAATGTTTTATCATTTAAAACTAAATTTAAAAATAATAAAATCTTCTGTAGGGATGCAGCAATGTTTAAAAGTTGGAGTATCTTGCTCAACAAAAGTAGTAGAATTTCAAGTTCTCTACCTCAATTTATTGGAGTTTCTTGCTTTTGGATATGACTTACTGGATATGACTATTTGAAAAAGTATGTACATCTTATTGGAGTCAAGGATTCGGCTTTTTGCTCTCTGTGCCACCAAGAAGGATACGGATGTTGACTCCCTCGAACATTTCTCCATTGTTTTAATGTTTCTTGATGATTACACTAAAGATGCCAATTTAAATTCTTTCTGTGCTTCAGCATCCCTTTATTGGGCTGCTAATTAACTAATGGCAGAGATAAGGAAGATGGGCTTAAGATGAAAAACAAGCTCTTTAATATACTTAAAATTAAATAGTAGAAAAATATTTGTTTTCTTGATTTACTACAAAGAAAAAATCGAAATATCTACTTTATTTGATAGAAGTGCATGCATTTAGTAATTTTTCTAGTCAAGTCAATATATTTTATTTTATCGTTACATGTCATAGTTGTCTCATTTTTAAAATTATTCATCCATGTAGAAAATAATACCTAGCATTATCAAATTTGATTGCTATAAATGTTCAGAGGAAAGCAAAAGTCTACATCATTATGGCATGTGTCCAGTGGCATTCATGTTCAAAAAAATCGTCAACGTCACAGAAAGAAAACTGTTACTACCGGAGATTTGAGGTAGGTATCTAATACAGATAATCCTTTGAAGCTATTTACTAGGTAATTAATTGTAACGAAACAAATAGCTTAAAAAAATTGCTTTGCTTAAAAAAATTGAAGAAATTTTTTATACTTAAGCAAATAGTTTTCATGTTTAAAGAACTTATCTCTTTACCAAACAATACGGTTAGATGATATCATAACAGTTTCTTATCAGTCATATTGAAACAATTATAAATTAATTATCTGAGTTAAGCACACAGTCCAAAAAATTAAGAATAAGAGATCTAAAAAATTTATTTAGTGTCAAAAATTAGTAAACCAAATATAAGTTTAAGCAGATTACAAAAATATATTTTTATTTAAATTTGTTATTTATATCTATTTTGTTTATTGAAAACGCCTTAATGCCAAATATACAACCTTGAAACAAACTACGTAATAAAAATTAATGTTAATTTTAAAAAGAAATTTTTAATATTTTTAAAAATTTAAAAAAATATTTGATGTTTTATGATCAAAATATTTATTTTTTAATTTATGATTTATTGAAAATAATGAATAGTACAAAAAATTGAAGTAAGTGGTTGTGAAAAATCCAATTATAATTTTGAATAGTGTATGCCATTCAAAAATTTTTAAATTCAAATATTATTCTCAATTTAAAAGTTTTAAGGTGGTTAACAGTTACGGTGAGTTATATTCAAACTATATCAATTAGAATGATTGGTAATTCATTAATGGAGAAAAAAGTTTCCGGAATTTCTCCTTTGGGGCAAAATTCTACTTAACAATTCTCAGTAATGAATTTGTTAATGAACACGCTAATGAAGTCATAATGATGGTATAATGAGTTTTCTCATCTAACGACTTTAAATAACCTAGTTCGGCAATCAAAAAGCTTGGATATTATATCCACTCTGAAATTCGATACTGTTGCCATTTATTAAAGGGAATAAATTTAATAAAAATTTTCTGTCACAGTTCCAAAAGAAGATTAAAATATCGTTAGTGACGGTTTAATTCTGCATGGAATTATAAAATGAAATACATCTTTGATTGTTTCGTAAAATCATCAAATTTTAATAAAGCTGATTTCAATTATATTACACTATTTGAACTTACAAATAACATCATCAATTATTTTAATTTAGTTTCTATTGTGATAATTGTAAACTCGAAAGATTTCATAATGAGAAATGTTTTTTCTTATTATTAGAATAATTGCTTAAACTATAACTCAGTATTAGTAGTATTTTTCAGAATTTTTAGATATTTGAGGTTCTGTTTCGTTTTCTAAATTCAATGACATTACATACTTGTTAAAAAAATATACGCAAATCTTATAAAATATGATGATATTTTAGGAATAATATATGAGTATAAATGTATATTTGCATATAGATATTTATAAATGTTTGTTTAATTATGAAAATTTTTAATAATAAACTATACAACGCATAAAATGTACTAGCTTTGAATCCGTTTATTAATTACTTTTACATAAGAATAATGTTTGCAATTTAATTTAAATTATTTTTTGAAAAAAACTCAAAATTTAATCATATTATGTACAATTTAGGTCTGACTAATAATTCAACTTTGAATCCTCCAAAACATCACTTAAAATATTTATTTGTAAATGATAAGGAATTTAAATTTCATGTTATATTTTATGCACTTTTCCATATTTATAATTTCAAGGATAAATAATAAACTATATTATAGCTTTGAGTTCCAAATTTAATATTTAATTTGAGTAAATAATGATTATCTGATTTATGATTAAATATGACATTTATGGGATTTCCGTAATTTTATTATCCATAATTGGTCCTTATCATTCATTATTGTCATCATAAAATTTAATTTTAGTGATAATAATTCACAACTAATCATCTAATGTCGTAATATATTGCTAAAATTTCATACTATTTTCTAAAATCAGTTTAATGATAGTAAACTAAAAGTTTAATTTTCATTTACTAATGCATACAACACTGGTTTTGTGAGTGATTTTCTTAAACTAATTTAAGAATCTTGCTATAATCATTTTGTTCATTAGTTGCATATTAATGTCTTGGTGAGAGTAAATTACCTATTTCTAAATTAAATCCATTTAGAACATAAGGTTCATGAATATCAGGAGAAGAAAATTCGTAACAAGCTGCAAAGAATAATAAAAGCAAATTTTATGCAATAAAGTAAAAATGAACACGATTTTGTATGGCTTTTTCCAAAAAATTCCATAAGTAATTACATTATGTATAAAATAAATACGAATTGAATATACTGAAATCTGACACGAATGTACTGAAATACGAATACTATTGTTAATATTACATATAAAACTCACATAAGAATATTAAATTAATTTCTTTTAATAGAAATAATGAACATATTTATTCTATCACCTCATTTCGATTTTAATTCTTATAATTAACGTAATATACACACATTTCAAATTAATGTTATTCAAGAGCATTTTTGTATTATTATATTACTCTATTTACATAATTCAACCACTATAGTACTAAAAATAAATTTTAATACAAAAATGGCTAAATATATTTGAACATGTTTGTAACCATTATATTTAGAAAAATATTATGTGATTAATAAACTGCATTTATCAATTACAAAAACACAAAAATAAAGGTTTTAATTTTGCTATTTTAAATTAATTATTCTTAATGTTTGATAGTAAATAAGTTAAATATTTTCAATTATGTTTGCTTTTTATATTCTGTTCAGTAATTTGAATGAGGTTGATATGAAAAGGATGATTCGTAAAGATTGGAATTCTAGTTAAATAAAAATTAATTAATTTTTTAAATTTTATAATATGTATTGAAATATTTCAGGATACAGAAATACTTTTACAGTGTATTAAATCTCTCTAAAGAATTATATATTAAGAAAACGTAGATTGTGTGTATCTTTTTATAAATACTAATGTTATTATTTATTTTTAAAAAAACTATAAATTTGCTTTTAAATTTAATACAACATATTTTAACTGTAAATTATACGTGTTCAATTTCAATTCTGATTTCCTATCCTATGTAAAAAGCTATGTAAAAAACTTAATATGTAAGGAATTTAATATATAGAAAAATTAAACAAATATCTATCTAGCTATATATATATATATATACATAACATGAAGAAAAAATACAATGTATAGAAAAAGCTAATACAACATTAAATAAATAAGTATAATAGGCAATCATACCAGCGCAAAAGCAGCTATTGTGTGAAATGCCGATATAAATTAAAATACATTTAATCGATAAAGATAAAACAAGGAAGAAACTATACAATTTAATATCAAAAAGACAAAATCAGAAAAAAATCAAGAAAAACAATAAAATATAATATAATTAAGGAAATAGCATAGGGACTACGTCTTCATCAGGAGGGAGATGGTCAGCTATGCAAAATAGACACCCTTTTCTGACAAACATGAAAGACAAAGGTCTAAAAATATTCGTATTATTCCCTCGAAGAATGTCTCTATAAGAAGAAAATACTACTATATCAAAATTTTAAATAAATGGAAACAAAGTAATACATTGAAAAATCAGCAATACAATAAATAGGTAAAGCAATAAAATCAGAAAAATATATCAAATACAGAAGAATATATATCAAATATAGAAGAATATGGTTGCCTAAAGTAATAAGAAAAATTTCTTTGCAAGTTAATTTAAGAAGTTAAAGTAGTTTAAAATGTTTAATGTAGATTAAATGTAGTTAAAGTGAAAGTAGGCGTTTTCGGGATTGTTATATGAACTTCAAGGCTTGGGTGGCCCTTCTATAGTTATGGAAATTACGCATCACTTCAATCTTATAAGCGATTCCCTACTTCCTACAAAACTTAAAATAAAATTAATAGGAAAATCATTATTTTTAATTTGAATAATTAAGCGATTAATTTGTTTTTTGATAAATTTTGAGATTGTTGCAAATAAGATATATGCGTTTTAGTTCATTTAATACTACATTTCAGTAAATCTTTAAAGAGATGCTTGATTTCCAATAAATTAGTTTAAAAACTCTAAAGTTAAATTGATTAGTTTTATCTTAAATATCAATAAAGGTAGTTGAATTTTTTCAATGTTTATAAATAAATTTAAGAATTCACTTTCATTGTAAGAAGTGTTGGTTTTAATTAAGGAATGTTCTCTAGGATAAATTGACCTAGAAATATCACTGAAATCTGAATTATTGAAAATAATAAAGTCATCAATGCATCTAAAAGCAAAAGAATATTGTAAAATAAAACATTTTTCAAAATAATGCAAAAATAGATTGGCAAGTTTGCTTGAAAAATTAGAGCCTTGGGGAATACCACAATTCTGTATAAAGATATTTGCACCGTGAAAAATAAAGTTATTATGTATGCAAAGTTTGACCAATTTGTTCCAGTAGTTAAAATCAATATCTAAAAAGTCCCTATAATCCTGATAATAAGAATGTTGAACATCACTTAATTTGTTAATTGGAATACTTGTCAAAAATCTTTAAAATCAAATGAATTAATTTTATATATAGAATTATTTGAAAGAAATTCCAAAACCGGTCAATTATTGTCAATAATCCAATTATTTTTAGATTTGATGATTTGTTCTAGAATTATTTTAAGAAATTTGGCAAATATCAAATCTGGTTTATTCATGTAAAAGTTAGTTCCACAAGTAATGAATCTGAATTTGATAGGAAATTTATGAAATTTAGGTATGACTATCAAATAAGGAAATTGTAAATTGTAATTATTTATATTAAGAAGTTTATAAAAACTCAAAATGTTTTTATTTGTGATGTTGGCTGTAAAATTTAAAAATTTATAGGTATTAGAATTTAAAGTCTCTTTATCAATTAAATCTAAATAAAATTTTTTACAAAAAAATGCATAATTATTAGAGGGTTTACCAACAGGAGTGATAATAAAGTTTTCTTTAAGAATTTTAATAACAGGTTTTAAATGGCTGAATTTAATTCCAGTAAAGGTTAAATTATTATCAGAAATATAATTTTGGTGTATTATAAAAATTTGAAATTTTAAAAATAAAGAAATCAATATTTTGTAGAATTATTTTAAATATTTTAGTTTTATTAATTGACTTTGTTTAAAATTTCTTTGAGATTATGATCATTGACAATATTAAGGTTATCTGAGATGATGTGACCGAAATCTGGATTTATAAAAGTTTTAAATTCATCACCATAACATAAACATTTGGATGTTTATGTTGTAATGATGAATTATAATGATATATAATAATTAATATGTATTTAATTCATATTGTCGCATACTAGAGCGAAAAATAACAAACGAACATCTCATACATATTAGTGAAATCGTATCAATATATTAAATTGTTGATTTAAAGGAATGCAGGCATTTCATTGAATATTGTGCATAGGTTTGTCATGTAGACACCTCAAGATTTATAACCTACCTGCTCAAGGATATTGTAAATATCTTTCAATATCCAAGTTATTTTAAAATGAAAGAAATGCAAGTAGGAATTAATACACGTATAATGTAAGGTAAGACACAGAATCTTTAATCATTAATAAGCCCCTCGCCTTAATATATATATATATATATATATATATTAAAAGAGAAACGTAATAACCATATTCCATTATTCAACAAAAGCTAAGAATAAACCAGAAATATTCTATTCTGCAGTGAAAAATTTTATCACTAGACTTTCTGTATTAAAGCTTATTATTGAAACCAAATTCTTATCGCATTTTGATAAAACAGAACTAAATGATGATAATAATACTATTGTGGTGAACTTCTGATTCATTATTGGTGTTTTACTGAAAATGTTGAGACACGTAATGAATTTATTCAATTCGTAATGTTCTATGACTATGTATTCATACCATACTAATAGCTCCTTCTTTTTCCAATATTGAGTAAAATATAATATATTACTGAGTTTTCCCATAGCCTTAAACTTCGTGTTAAATTCTACTTATTAAGATTTTGTATATTTATAATGAATACATATGTGATAAGGTATTATACTTTACACTATATTTTGTTATATAAGACTTAGAGTAAATATTGATCACTAGTTTTACATTCTGATATACAAATATAAAAACTCTAATATATATACAATGTACACTTGACTCTTTTCATAAACAGATTTCAGCAAATAAATAGTTTATTATTTTAAAGGAATACTGTAAATATCGGTGTGTAAACAGTATAGTTGCAGTATTATTTCGAATAAAAGAAGGCAATAATGGTAGAAAAATATTTGGGAATAATATAAAGATTATTCATGAATTTTTTAACAAAAGAGAATTGTAAAAAATTTAACTTTTAACAATAATAATGCTAAATTTCTAATGTTGAAACTGCACGGAGATATTATATCTTTAAATGATATGTCTTTTCAATTGCAAATAAGATTTAAAACTACTTTTATTTTACTATGCTATGATAATAAATGAACTTCTTCTGATTTTGGCATTAATAGCAATAAAAATTCATTTTTTGATCGTTTCTAAATATTGATTAATTGTTCTTAGGAGAAAATTGTAAAACAATTGAATAGGAAATAATCTAAAAGCTTCTAGTAGAATTAATGACATTAAAGATTCATTATTCCAGAAATTTTAATAAAAGTTTAAAAATTATTTCCTTTTGAAATGATTTAAAACGTATGAATAGAAAAACAGGAGGAAGAAAGAACGCTTTACTAGGTAAAAGATAATTATTTTGATTCTTGTGCTTTCTAAAGCAAATTGTGTTGAGATAACCAAAATAAAAAATTTTCCCTTACGAACATGTAAGATCATTAAAATAAAATGTTTTGATTTTTTTGTACTCTACTACCATTTTTCCCACATGATTGCAAATTAGACAGGGTCCTATGGCTTAAAGCGGATTCCAAAAAACTACGAGCATCCAAGCACACGATGAGATTCGAACTCGCTAACTATTGAACTGACAAAAAGTGCTCTAACCATTCCAGATCGGTTAAAGATAAAACATGATAACACAAATAAAAAAACATTTATTTGAAAATCAAATATAAATATTGAATAACAAGGCATACACTATATACGAACAAATATGTATGCTTAGTTCTGCGATTGCAAAACTAATAAAAATCTGCTTTTTATTTAATAACAGAACAGGAATGAACTATTGCGAGATATTATACATATTTATTTTATATCAACTGCTATACATAAAAAAATGAATAATTTTTACATTAGGACCTTTAAGACCATTTAATCATACAGAAACTCAAATGATCTCAACATAAATTATTCAACTAATTTTTTAAAAGGATGTGCTAAAGTCAGTTTCTTTTTTTATATAACAATGAACAACACGATAAAAACAGTAACATTATTTTTAGTCTTTAACTTTTAGACTGAAATTGGTTTCTATGGTTACAAAAATACTAAAGTCATTGACATAATCAATTCAATTTTAAGTAAATGAATTGCAGTAAGACATTATTTTCAAAATGAGAAAAAAGTACAGACCTATTAAGTTAAACATTAAGATGAAATAATGAAATTATCTTCTTGAGCATATTTAAGTTATTTTTATAAATTCGAAACTTTGTCTCTTGATAAGTTGTGTTCATTGACTGAAATTATCACCTTTTCTACGTAGAAAGCTAATTCCAACTGTTTTTAAATTTCATCTCAATTTTATTTATCTAGATTATTTTATTATTATTATCGGAAAAAATCTAAAACTTTATATTAACCTTAAACTGGATGTTATATTTTTATTGCTTATATCTGTTTTTGCAGGCATCAATTTTTTTTTTAGCACTACGAAAAATCAATTTCTTTTGTAAACTACATTTGGCATGCAACCAAAAATGCTATGCATGACAGATTTATTCCTTTCTAAAAACGAATAGTAAGAAAAAAATAACATTTTTTTTTATTTTAAAGCCATTTATCTTTACATACACAACAAGTTGCGAATAACTGTGAAAAATATCAATAGTATTTACATTCACACCTTTGCAAAATGAATAGTCAAAAATTTTATTTTAAATCAAGGTTACTTAAAAAAAAAGCAAGAAAATGGAATTACATTTCTATGTTGTTTTTTACACTAAACAAAATCAATATTTTGTTTTGGAAACTTTGATTATAAATACAGTAAATGTGTGTATTCATAATCAATACGAGTGATTGGACGAGGAAAAGCGAATTTCTAAAGAAAATATACCTAAACATAACTACGTATTTTTTTCACTTAAAAATTAGACTTAACTCTCTAGAATTCTTTCAAAAACATTATAATAGTCGAATATTTTTCTTCTCTTAACTATGCCAATAAAATTTCATATGTAAGCAATTAAAGTCTATAAAAAATTTTAACTTCCATTTTTCTTAAGCTTATTTATTAAAGTATATATATATAAGTGAAATATATTCTTAAATTGTTAAAAGTTTTTATTCTGTGAAATATAAAAAACTTAATAAATTTAATAGGCTAAATTAGTAGTTGAATAATTAGCATTATGAGTTCCAATTTTTTTAGTATGATACATTTATTGAAAGGAAAAAAAAATTTTTTTTCATAAGTCTATAAATTCCTTTTCCAGCTTGGAATTTTGATAGTTTGGTATCCAATTTAAGTTATAGGCCACATATATGACACACATTGTGTGTAAAAAAATCATAGAATGGCAAACAAATATTTAATTTACAATATAACAATGTAATATAAAACAGTAATAAAACATTGAAATAAGTAAATAAATGGACTATATTAAATACAAAGCTATGATTTTATTTACGAATATCAAATAGGGAATCAATAGATAAATAATTCAACAATTAATATTTTTAAAATTATAATGTTATTACAAGACATGATTTTTAAAGGATTAAAAGGAAAATTTATATTTGAAAACATAAACATTCTCTTTACTTTCGGTTACAAAAGAAAAAATAATAATTTATTTGGATATTTAAAACTTTATTTTTTCTATTTTAATACAACTTCATAAATGTTTTAAGTTTTATGGCATTTGGATTATTATATATGATATTGAAGAAAGTATTTTATATAGAGCTTATGTTATTTTTGTTATCTGATGCTTATTTCCACCTAACTAACTTGTTAATCTGCCAAGAAATATGTTCTGCTAAAGCTTTCAAGTGAATAGGTTGGTATCGAAACTGAAACCCTCATTTTCCCACATATCAGCGAACTTTGCAAAACATTTAACTTGCATTTATTCTCTCAATATAATGTCTTCCACTGATACATTTATTGAAAATGTTTTATTAAGAATATTTCCAGTCAAGTAATAATCTCAGTACTTTCATGTAAAAGTATGCAAATAACAATTTTTTTGGGGTGGAAAGTAGTCTTTTGAATATATTTTATTTGCATTATTTTGAATAGTCAGTGAAAAAACATTCTTCTTCAAATCATCACAATATTTTTGAAGTCAAAATTGCTCTTTTTATTAGTAAAACAAATAAAAAGATAGTATAAATCATTCATTTTAAAGTATGAATTACTTACTTTTCGAAGAAAATTTGGGTGAATAAACGCAAAGCAGTTATAAATATGATTCAGAGAGAATCAAGAAAATAATGTCTTAAATTCTGTGTAATTCTGACCAATCACTGAAATATTTTACATAGGATAAAGCTGCAAAGTGTTCTCATTGTAAAAGTACTAAGAAGGCCCGACTTTGCCTGCCTATAAGAATACATTTAAAAACATTTAAAAGTATTGTCTTCTGAGCGACTTTTTCTTTGATGTGATTCACCTGTGGAAGTTTCTCACGCCATACATAAGCTAATAAGCTTTAATAACCCCTCAGTAGCTTTTTCAGCTAAAAATATATATTTTCAAAGTGGAAATAAGATTTCAACATCCCATTGTTTAATAGAAATGAATTTAAGGGGTTTATTCTCCTCTTTTCCCAAAATAAATTCTTAGACTCATGAATTAGGATTTTATAATGTTGAATCTTACCAAATGAGAAAACAGATTAGCTTTCGATCTTCATTTCTTCAACTAAGACGAGATGTTTAACAACTATTTTAGAGTGATAAAATCTTTACTAAATTAAAATATCGCTTTAATATCATCGAATATACAACAATCTTCATAGGAAAAAATATTTAAAAGATTAGAATATATATTAATAAAGTAGATACAAATAATATTTTGACTTTGAATCTGTTTTTAATAGATCTCTTAAAAGCTCTAAATTATTGAGATTGTTCTAAGCAGTTACATCTTATAACCTTTTGGAAGAGACATGATAATATGTCAAAATTATTTCTAGAAACCTATATGAAGCTGAAATGAAAGAATCGTGTATAGCCAGAGAGAAAACTCAAGAAACGCCCTCATACATATCTCTAAATACGTGTATACACTTACATAAATGTGTGTAAAAGACAAAAAGAAATAAGAAATTTCTTCTTGAGCAACTATTGGCTATGATTTCAAGATCTATTATTTAGAAGAGCAGTGTCTCACCAGGAGGTCATCCTGAACTAATAAGTATTACGAATTAATGACAGCAATCCATTATGATAAAAAAGATGCTAACTCGAATATTTTCTTCTTTATGGGTTCAGCTAGAATGATATATTTCTTAACATATAAAAATGTGTTATTTCACCTTATTCAATATCATCATATAAACGAAATATGATACGTTCCTAGAGAAAGTAAAAATATTGCAAGATTGATAAAAAAATAACCTATTTATTTAGAAGTTATGTAGTAGAAGGGCTATCTGCTCTTGGTTGTTACAATGATCTTTCATCTCTAACCTATTTTTTCCAGGAAAAATTTAAAATATTGATAGAAAAAAGAAAAAAATAGTAAAACAGACAAGAAAAATTTTGAAACATTCGGCTTTAAAACACAAGAACATCTGAAAACAACATACTTCTCTCGTTTTCCTAGCAACTAGAATCAAAGGTGAAATGATCCTTTCCCAAAATCACAATGTACCACTAGGTCAATGTGTACCCACGATCTAATGGATTTCTAGTCTAGCATTATAAATCAACTACCACAATAGAAAATTGATTTTATGTGCAAGTTAAACAGATCATTCTATAGTACTAAATTTTACATATATTGCTTTTTTCATGTGAATCTTACTTAATCCTTACTTTTGGAAGCATATACTTTCAGTTGATATTTCAAAAGTTTAATTTCTTATAAATATTAGTTGTTTTTTCAAATTACCCACTGTGCAGGAATTATATTTTTTATTAAATTCTTTTCCATTCATAAAAAATAATAGTATATATAGTCACTCAAAATAATAGTATATACTCATACGTAGAACCTCTATAATTTATTTTCAAAAATTTTTAGTTTTAAATAATTAAAAACAAACAAAAGTAATTTTTTTTTAATTTTACATAAAAGAGAATAATTTTAAATTTTTT
>JAPDSC010017058.1:485740-517066 GCA_026290005.1 Latrodectus geometricus | reverse complement strand
AGTGGTTATGCATGTGTCTTACAGAACTAAAACATCTTTTATATTTTTTCCTCATCCAAAGATTTAAAGTTACCATGAAACATTTTTTGCGTCTTCTTTGCACTTTATGTTTTATTATACGAGTACTTTAAATATTATGTCCCTATAGATAGTCACTAAGTAATTTCTTTTCCTTTTGTTAGCTCATAAAATATCTTTGAACAGTGTATTAAATATCATTCAAATTTATAGCAATCGAATTAATATTTTTCATTTTACCAAAAGTTTATAATACAACGACAGTATCTTATTATAAAATTACATGAATAATAAAACTGAAAATGAGAGATATTTTATAATATTATATTACATTTAAGAGATTTTAAAAGAATGGAGAATTGAATCAGCAAAACAACCAAAATGTTTCTATTTTTATTTATTTTAATCCAGAATATTTTTATGTTTTATGTAAGAAGTTATCTTTTTAATCTCAGAAGATAATTTCAAAAGAAACAAAGTCTTAAAAGCATGCAATATTTTAGATTTCGTGATGATATATTGCTTTATTTCAATATTCCATTATTAATGATGGCATAACAATTTTATCAAGTCATAAATCATAAGCGCAGCTTTGAGTTTGAATATTCAATTCCTTTCAGATAATCGTCCGCTTTGTTAATTCGTTTCCGAAGAAATGAACAATATGCGAAAGAAAGAACGGAGTGAACCAAAAAAAAAAGTAAAGATGAGAACCTCATCGAGAAGCAAATCCATCATCCTGTCCCAATCAGGAGGCGGCTAAAACTGTTACTTTATTTTCGGTAAACAAACCACATTCTTCTATTATGTTTCACCTACCACTGTTTACCTTTTCTAATCTATTTAGAACGCTTTGTTTACCCAATCATTTTACGCTGCTTCGTTTCTTTTGAACTTGCAGTTCTATCATCCTTTTCTGAGCTGGTGGTTTTCTCAAAGCACCTTTCAAATGTGAAGCCACGCATTTAAAAATGTTTTTAGTCTTATTATGATACAGAAATAGAAAAGTGCAGGAATATTAAAAGTTTTTACTGTTCTTTTTAATTAATATGTTCTCTTAAGGAATTTCAAAAGATTTATCTTTGCAGCAATGAATTCATTAATTTCATAGATTATATTTTTTGGCCCGAAATCTTTTCATATTTTTTACTAATTTGTATCAGCCAAAAACTCATTATTCTTATGCTCAGTAATACAAAAATCCATTTTTATTTCAAAATAATTTTTTTTAATATAACTTGAATTTTTTTGTATTCCATAAAAAATTATACCTAATATCTCATTTTCTCAGTAAGTTTTTAAAATGAACTGTTTTTTTTAATTATAACATTAATTTATTAATTTATTTTTCATATCCTATGTTTTATTAATTGCCTAATGATAATTCACTATGTTGTCTCGAAGGTTCAATAATTATTCATATATAAATATATTTTTATTTTTCCTCTATTGTAGCTTTTTAATTTTGTTTAATATTATTCCATCAATTTTTTCCACAATAATAAAGATTTTAACTTCAATTGTTCAAAGTATTTCTAACATTTTACATTTATTTGCTGTCGAAAATTTATATATTGAGGTCTTTCCTAAAAAGCCTTCCCCTAATTTTACACTAAAACGGAAAAAAAGTACGACTTTATTTTTTAAAATAAATAATAGCTTTGCTTACTTAGGTTTATTGTTCTTCAAAAATCTCCAATGGCTTTTATTTGATTTTCCCTCAGACTTGTTGCTTGTAAATTTTTTGTTGAATTCTTATTACTTCAATTGTTATTCAAATGCTCTAAACTAATCTATATTTTCTTAGCATTGAACACGTTCCCGTTATCTGCAATAATATAAAAAGAAATAAACTGCCTAGTAAGCCAAAATATTATAATGACAATCGATATAAGCAATTCATTTATGCATACAAACATTTTCTTACATAAAAAAATCTCTCTTCTGCTATTTTGTTCTACTTGCATAAAAAGACACCAAATAAGAAAGAAAAACAAGTTATAGAATATTTTTCTTATTGAAGTTTCAATAAGTAAATCATAAGTGATATATCAAATGAATTTGGTCAGTATAATAATATAAAGGTATCGTATTTCTGCTAAAATTTATTTTAAATGAACATAATAACTCCCTTTTTTATTTCAGATAAAAAAAAAAAAAAAAAAAAAAAAAAAAAAAAAAAAAAACTAGAAAAGTGACTATGCTTATCAATTATTTTAATAATTAAATGATATATACAGTTCTTGTATATACTTATCTTTATCACTAAAAAATTCATCAGGCAAAGTAAATTTAAAAGTTATATACTACGTAATTTAATTAAGCAATTTGAAATGTCAATTATTTCAAATTGTTTTTTTTACTCTAGTGTAATTAATTACAAATAATTAATTTATTTGTAATTAATTACACAAGAGTAAAAAAATAATTAATTTAGTATTAAAAAAGTACATTTTCTTTAGTTTTTAAAAAAGGACTTCAGGGTAATTTTTTACAGAAACGAGACTCTAATTTATATTCTGTCACATAAAATTTCCTTTTTGTACTTAATTTTTCAGCTACAATAACATTTACGCTCTAATTTTAACTGCTTTTAACAGATTAATTATTAAGAAAAATATAAACTTTTAATGGTTTTACAGTATATTTGAAAAACCATTTATTCAAAAAAATAATTGCATCAAAATGGTTAGAACAATTCAAAAACTTAAACCTAGTCATCAAACATGCTTTTTGAAAACAATAATGTCCAAAGTATTAATTTTTGTTTTAAAAATTTTAAGTATTTTAATGTAATATTAAATGTTTGGTAATGTATAGCCACAATATGAATTCATATTTCTTAACAACTCTTATTGAAATTTATTTTAATAACATTCTTATACAATTACTAATATTACTCAAAAAATATATAAATTATTTAAGCGTAATAATACTTTTGATTCTTCTAAAGCTAGCTAAGAATAATACTGCTGCGGTTGTATTTTTTTGCTTATAGCAATTTTAAAAAGCTTAAAAATATTAAACTTTCAATGTAGTTAATTCTTTTATTAGTATATTCAGCTTACAATTTAATTTTTTCAATTAACTCAGTTTTATATTTCATTAAAATTCATCTTAATCGAGAATAGTACTTTTTGATCTCACAACTATGAATGACGCTTAGCTTTACTAACTCCAGAATATCAGTTTAATACTACATTTCAAAATTTTTAGAATCTTATTGAGAATAAAATATCAAAGAAAAAGTTGTTCAGTCAAAATGAATTAATTTTTTGTTCTAATTTTATGCATGTCTTTTTTATTAATTAATTTATGTTTCATTAATTAGAATTTCGTATATAAAATTTACTGTTTGTATATATTTTTTGTATGTTTAATTCATATTGCAATTATGTGTATGTTATGAACATAACATTAAGAAATCTAACTTCACGTTCTTTAATGTATTGATTATTTTAAATACAATTTCTTTCTCTCTCGAATACTAGGATTCTATTTTCCCCAAAACATTTCGTAAGATTTATTTAATTATTGCAACTACTTATTTTCTAAATGAACATAAACTAATCATTTAGTAAATTTTAACAATGTTTCCTTGTAAAATAAAATTAGAAATGATGTATTGAGTAAACGATATCAAATGAGATATGTTTCAAAACTTTTGTCTTTGTAATTTGGTTGAATACAATTAATTTTTTATAATTTTTATTTTCTCTAAATCAATAAGTGCATTAAAAATTAGTTTTATCAAGTCAATTTCTTAAAATAAAATGCAGAATCTGCTGACCCAATTTTTCTTAGTTGTACAGTCCTTGAGAGATTTATTTATGAAGCCATCTTTTTTTGAGACTCTACTATCTTGAAGGAAAATAAAATAGTTTATTTACTTCTTTAGTATTCATTTTTGATATTCTTTTATTTATTAATAATTAATTGTCTGTTTTGAAATACAAGCCTTCCAAACTCTCCAAGACTCTTTCCTGATTGTCTCCAAATCCTCTAAATTGGTAAAATTTTAATTTTGGTTGATTGATGTTAAAATTAATTATGTTAAAAAAATTTTGAATGACACAAATATAGAACACTAAAACTAATTGAAATTTATTAAAGAAATATCACAAAATGGATTTTTTGTTGTTCCAGATTACAAAAATAATATCAAAGATTCAAATTATATTAGCAAAACGTAAATACAACTATTATAATATTTCGAAATCCTCTAATGTTTTCTATAAAATCTGATAGAGAGAGAATTTAGATATTATTCCTTTTGACAATGTGGTAACACTAATAAGTACAGAGAAAATCAGCTTATTATTACTATGTAAAGGATCTAAAATAACATCAACATGGAAATATCTCATTAATTGTAGACTATAAATTTTATAATTACAATTTTAAACATAAGTTATAAGCAGAATATAAAAAAACGTTACAATCGATAATAAAGATGTGTTTAATCTACTAAGCAAACAATTTTCCTTCTTTGGTATTAGTAAATTATATATTCACAATAAATATTTAATTGCCGTTTTTAATTGTTTTGTTACTACAGCAGAAAAATCTGGCAAATAATTCTGCTACTTCTCAACACTAACTGAATTGTTGTGGACCACCCTTCACTCTCCTCTAGATCAAGATCGCAGGGGAAACAAATGCTGTTCTAGAACAACAGCGGTAAGAACAAAAGCATCGTGTTCCCAACCTATTGTTCGCAGGTTGGAAGATGTTTATTTTGTCGTTTCAGAGATCTGGGCTCCGTGAAGTGAAATGAATAGGGAAGGCTGCTGCTTTCTAACGACCCGGTGAATGATTGGCATGCTTAGCGAAATTCAAGCTGAACCGCACACTTTACTCTCGACTGACACCTACCGGATTTTCTTGTCACTCCAGGAAAAACTGACAGTAATTTTAACCGTATTCTACTCTGAAGTGACAAGAAAACAGAAATCCTTTGCAAAATATTCTAGCTAATGTAATAGATTGTGCAAAGATGATTTCTGGCAGCTATGTTAAATAGTCACCCTTTCAGTTGTATAAATAAAGACAAGTCTAATCATAAATTTTCTTTACTATTACCATCAGAATTTTCTAACAAAATAGTTAGTAGAAAAACTTGATATCAAAAATAATTAAAAAGAATAACTTAACAAAATATGAAATTTCAGAATATAAGTTCAAAAATAATTTTATACTATATGAATTTTGAGTTTCAGATCTTTTTATTTTTAATATATTAATTGTATGTTAAATCGAAATGCATGATTTAAATTATGACTTAAATACTTTAAATTTAAAAACAATTTAATAAACGAAAACTTAATCAAAAACAAATTTAAAATATAATCATAACAATTTTTTTAATTTTAAAAAACGTCTTATGGTGTGATTTATTTATTCTTGCTTTTACTTCTTTGGAACTGTTGATATTTTTCCTATTGAAATGCCTATATACAGTAATTTAGGCATTAATTTTATGTTATAATTAAAAAAAAACTCTGCTTATGTGGTTGTAATTTCTCTTTTACTTCCATCTCATCAGCAAAGAATATATTCAATTTTGATGCTCATAGGTGCTTTGAGTACATCGGTTTTAAACAAAATTAATATCATTCAGCAGGAGTAGCATTGAATTCATTTCACTAAAAATCAATAACTTACTAATACTAGTCTTTTATTAATAATTTTCTTATTGCATGGAAATGATACATTTTGATTACTAATTCGATATTTTTAACATTGTATGAATACAGTGAGTTTGAATGATTGTTTTAAAAGAAAATAAAAAACAATAACATAAAGAATATTTTCAAATTTAAAATACTACAATTTTGTAGCTTAAATATTACTCGAGAAAATCGGTGGTCTGGGCATAGTTTAAGTGTTTTTTCTTTCGTCTTTGTAATGATTAAAGGCAAAATATGATCATAGACTTACAAACTAACCAAGCAAACAACTCTAAAAATATCTTTATAATTTATAATTAAGCTACAGTCGATAATATATTAATATTCGAGTAATGTTTAGATGACAGTTTTTAAAGGAGAAAAACTTTCAAAAGCAAAAAATAACAAAGTGAATTAGGGCAAACTTTAAACTAATTAGATCGCGGTATAAAACTTAAAGAGAATTCATATCAGCTTTAATTATGCTAAAATTAATTCCAATTCTATAGTCAAAATTTTGAAATTAAAGATGCTTCTTACGTTAATTGATCATCGATATCCTCATAAAATATTCATTTTATTCAGGTTGTCCTTAGTTCAACCCCGGATAAGAATTTAGGGGAAAACAATAAGGATTTTACATTCTAAATTTCAAATCTATAGCAGCAAAATAACTAAAGCAATTTTCTAAGTACTACTAATATATGTTTAATTTTTGGGAACTTTTAGTTAATGGTAAGGAAAATGCAATACCATAAACAAATGCTTAGAAGTTAATAAAAATCAGTAAGAAAACCATAAACAAAACTTCATGTTCATTATGATGATATGTAAGAAAACTTGACTATGAACACACTATTTGCAGTACATTTAAGGATCACATTTAGTCGTGGTGCAAACATCATTATATTTCAATACAAATACAAAAAGCATGAGGAATATCACTTGAGAAAAAGATGCTTATTAACAACTTACAATAGCTCCCGTCTAAATGTAGTAGTGGAAACGTTTCCAGGATGGACGTCCTATAACGTGTGACTCATATTTAATTATTGATAGATCCGGAGAGACAGGTGAACAGAAAACACATGGTCATCTTACACTGGATGATGCACTGGTGTGCTATATAAATAATTATATAGGGTAATCCAAGTCACATAAAGTACATTCAAAGCATTATAAAAGAAGGATAATGTTACCAGATTGAGTCCATTACTTATAAGTAACTAAGTCGTTTAATTACTAACAATGCATAAATGATTGGATATGATAAGCAATAATACCACAAAACAGTATTCCCTGGTACAATGTGACTAGTAACTTTGTAGGCTATATTAAATTTCTGATGATCAGATTAGTAAACAATGTCCAGCACTTTTATAAATGACATAGTAACTTTACAAAAAACCCGTATTGTGTCATTTTGAAATTCACATGACTCTATTCCAATAGCATTGTTTAGAGATGTTTTTGTTTTGTTATTTCAAAAGCAATTTTCATTATTGATGTCATGTATGTAGGCAATTAATTATCATGTTAAAAAAAATTATACTCGTTTATTAAGAAGCTTCAAGAATGTCTTTCGCAATATCAATGGAACTAGTCTGTGGGGTCACCACCAGTTGCTTATGGATGTATTGGTTCACAGATGCTGAAACACTGCTTCCACAACACTGCCATTCTGGAATATGCTCCCTTCCTTACTTCTAATCATTTTCACTACAGCCAGTCTATAGTGAATGCATATAGGAGTCTGTCCATGATAACTCTCCGTGGCAACTAGCTGTTATCTAGACTTTTATCTGCTCTTTTTACCCCAATTACTATTCTCTTGATATGAATATCTGTCTCCTGAAAATATCTCAATTGATGGTGACTAAGCTCTCTTAACAATGATTTTTATATAACAAAACAAGTATTTCAAGATTTTCCACCAAGCAGACAACATAAGCATTTTCAATTTAATAAACTGCATTCTTTATGACCTTCCTTAATTAAAAAATACAACACATTTTGGGTAATTTGAATACTTTGTTACATTCAGCAATTTACATATTCTTTAGAGCTTTCCTCCATGTTGAGGTTTTTAACCGTCAAGTATTGCTGAAAACAAAATACAAATATTGAAAATTCTCTGAAATACACAATCTTCTTTTAGTTGTAATTTAAAAAATCACTTTTCAAATTTCAAAAATGAAAACAACAAGTTATAAAAAGACTTCTTTGATAAATAATTTAATGGAAAGATTGGTTACAATTGTTGAATTTATGCTAATAATGAATATTGTCAAACTCGATCACTGCTAATTATGAAAATTGTCACCCAACGATTTTAATGATGTATGAAACAAAGAAAGAAAACTCCATTTTCAAAAAGATAAAAATTAGGATTAATTTTAAAAAATTGTTAAGATTTTTATAAAATTTTTACAAACCATTTGGTGAATATTGAGCAATAATTCTTACAAAATTAAAATAAATCTTATTTCTTTAAATTTGATTTTTAGATAGATTAAAAATATGATTTATATAGGTGAAAACGAAAGCTTAATTATATCTGAAAAAATTCAGTTTTATTAACAGTTTTATTTCGTAACAAAAACTATTCAGTGGAATTAAATTCATAAAACATCTGAGTTTTATACACGTTTAAAAATTTACTTTATGTATTATGGAAATCAAATTTATATATTAAATCACACAATGCTCTGATAAAAGTTATAATGACCAGAATTCACAAAATGCTGAAAGTTAAAGTATTCAAGCAACTAGAACATTTCTGGAATAAAAATAATGGGTTGGATGAAATGCATTAAATTCTGTAATAATAATTTAAAAATCATTTTCATATGTGATGCTGATATGTTCTATAATATTCTTAAGATGCAATATGAAGATTTATACACCCAATTGCGGACTCCACACTGAATTGCGGTTCAGTTGAAAGAGTGGGGCAGCGCAGCCATACTGCCAGTCTGGCTGGCACTCGACAAAAAAAAATCTATTTCTGTCTCTTTCAACACTTTAATTTTTCATTTTTAAGAAATCCTTTCTTAAGATTATGAATGACAGCAATAAAAAATTTCCCTACATGAACTAATTCCTTGATTTTAATGAAAAAGACTCGTTAGTCATTTATCCAAACCATGAATTCTTAACTGTAACTTGCTGCTTTTCAAGCTATTATCGACTAGAAATACAGGACCATTACTGCTAGTTTCAGCAGGACAGAGATACTTCATACATCTAAATATAACAATAGAAAAGCTTAAATAATTCTTTGATGATCGTTTAATTGCAGTAAAAGTCTAGGCACTAGTTTCCTCGTCAGATACTTTTTGTAAGCATGTCTTAAAGATAAGATTTTCCAGAGAACTCCTGAAAACATCGAGGAATTAAAACAAATCATAACTTAAAGTTATGTTCAATAATACCAAAAAGGTTGCAAAGTATATTGAAAAACTCGTTTCGTATGTATTCAAATGGCGAGCAAAAAGTGATAATATAAAAATTTTAATTTAATTCATTTTTAAAAATTAAAGTTATCACAGAATTAAGTAAAACATTGTACTTCTACATTTCTATTTTACCACATAATAAACTTATAAAAGTCCAACAGTGTTTAAAATTGTTTGCCATACTTAAACAATGTTCAAACAATTATACTTTATACTTATGTTAAAATAGCTGCTACTCAGTTAGATTTAAGAGTAATAAAAAAAATAATGGGTGCTCTTTTAAATTGATTATCCTGTATAATATGTTTTTGAATGTTTCTTACATCTCTATCAAATTATAATATTCATAATTAGTTTGGAGCATTTTATAGAAACTGAAATTATTTGTCTATCCATATACCCCTTTTTTATTCTTTTCTAATCTTCATTTTTCAGTTATTTGAAGCTTAAAAACTTTACTGTGGCATTTAACATATTTAATTCATTCTGTATAATAAAATCAAGATATGTTTTTTATGGTAAGAGCTTTTTTTATTAATCATATATAAGTATATCTTTTCAAATCAACAATGTAGTATCAAATTTAAGTTCTTTAGTAATATCTATTTGTAGAACACATACACACACATTTCCAGTAGTTTTAAATTAAGGGGAGTATTTCTATATTTATGTTTCTTATTTCAGTTTCCTTTTCAATTACTTCTGGATGCACTAAAAAAACTCCATTTCCCAAAACAAGTAAGGACTTATAGCAAATAAGTTTTAATCGCCAAATTCTTTTTCTACTAAAGCATTATTTTAAGAATTCCAGTATGTGACTCTTTACTGGATTGAATTCTCGCCAAAGCTCTCTTGGACAATGCTTCTTTTCGTTTTTGCGTTGACATCCGGAAAAAATCGATTTAATGCATTTTTTATGATTCCGGTTTGCCATCATTAAGTGTCGACGTGAAACAACCGTACAGAGCGTTACGACTAATGGACGAAATCGTAGATACCGGACACTTCCAACAATCCCAGGAAATATAAAAAAGGAAAAATAAATGCAGCTGTAAAGAACCATTAGAAAGCGCACGTGAGTTTCACCTAACTATTATGTTCCAACGATTTACGCAGAATATCATTCTGCCTGTGTCCGTGAAATGTGAAAGATGATCTTTATATGTTTTGTCTTCCTCATTTATTATTAAATAAAGATGTTTTTTGTCATAATCTTCCACCAAAATCAATTTTTCTAGATGGTCTTAGTTGTACTTATAGACATAGTGCAATTATTTTTTCATTCAGTTGCAAATTCAATAAACATTTTAACGTTTCTTTATTAATACCTTAACTGTGTGTGTGAGAGAGAGATATTGATGTACACTGGCCAAAAAAATCTCAAAAACAAGTGGTGCTAGAGGGAAGTTAATTGCAGCTGTATATGTGTTTAGGTATTTAGCATATTGTGTTAGCATATTTAATTGGTTACAATCACAAGATCGTAGCTGAAAGTGCGTGCAGTGCTAATGCACATATGAAATCGTGTAGATTAATAACCATTTCATCCATTAAAATATTGAATTAATATGCAAATGTGTAGGCATGAGTGCTGAATGTCAGTTTAGCGGACGGAGCTCCAAACAAGTTATTTGGGTGAATAATGCAGAGATGGTTAATTGTTCTTGTGGATGACTAAAATGTTATCTAATGATGTCTCATGCATGTTATATTGGTGAAAGATCAGGTGATATTCAGCTGTCCAATTCAATTAATAACTTGAGGTTGCGTTAACATTGGGTTACAACAAAGGTATGAAACCGGGCGTTATCTTATTGGAAAACTCCTCACAGAATGTTCTTCGTGAATGTCTGCATAACAAATTAAATAATTAAATTGGCATACTTATGTGAAGCACGGGTGCGTAATGAAGCCACAAGAGTGTTCCTGCAATCATATTGAATTGTCCCTAAGACCATCATTCTTAGTATAGGTCTTGTGAGTCTAGACTCCAGATCGAAATTTGTAGGCGCACATCCAATCTTCTTCTAACTAACACATGGCTATCACTGGCATTCAGGTTAAACCATCTTTTATCAAAAAGCACTAGAGATCTCTACTCCATTTTCCAAAGAACTATGTCTGGATACCGTTCATGCCACAAACGGAATTACTTAGAATACATTGGATTGCACCCTACATTGTTTTGGGTCAAAGTTGTACTTGAAATAACTAATTTGTCCTATTTCGTTATATCACTGAGATTTGAAAGTGTGCTGCAGATTCAGTAAGATGAACCAAAGCCATATGCAGCACACAGTGGTCATCCTTCTCTGTAATGCCACGTGGCCACCAGGAATTTTGTCTTTTTATACCCACCATTGATCACTACTGTCAACAAAAATGCACTGTCGGTTTTTCCCCGAGTCACGTCGGAATACGTCTCGTTATGTGTGAAATGCCCAATCAGAAAGCAACTCGCATGTAGTGAACTTAAAAATTCCTTACTACACCTTTAGGCCATATGGCTGCCCATTTCATCAAAACCATGCACTGTGAATAAATACCTGCCCAATCATTCTCCAATATTGTGGAATTAACTTCCCCTTCTCGTAATCATACTACACTAACTCTTTCTAACAACAATATGCTGTGTTTAATGTTTTTGTCATTTTCTTAAAAACAATTTCAAAGATAATTAACTATCGTGAACTTTACAGTACACCATTAAAACAAACTTCATTTATAGGTTAATAGTGGCGCTATTAACAACACATTTTATGGATCTGGTCTCATGGCTAACCAGATAGTATGAGAAACAACAATAAAATTTCAAATTTTAGTGATTTCTAAAAAAAATGTAGAAAGAAAATCGAATTCACTAGAACAAAGAAGCTATGTAATACCAATTTTAAATAATTCATGGTTGACAATTCTTTTAAATTTTCCCACTGTCCTTTTTAAATTCATCAGGGATTTAAATTAAGATTAATTAATGTATTGGTTGTATGAAAATTAATTACATTTTACATTTATTATTGGTAATTTATAAACGTCAATTTTCAGTTTTAGTGCTGTGTGTGTTTGTGTAGTTCTTGAGCGAATATATTAGATTTTATTAGCATGTATAACATTACGCACATATCAATTTATTTGTAAATAATTATTTTTCAAAAAAGTTTCCTGATTAACCTGCAATAGTCTGGAATTATAACTACAGCAAACTTGCAATGTATATGCTATTCAATTTATCAAATAGACAGGTAATTTTTTATTTCATATTGAAAGGCTATCAATATTACATACAATATTGATTCAATTGTATTTTCACTATTAACTCAATGATTTATTTATATCAAAAAGAATTTAACAAGTATATGAACAAATATAAGATTACAAGTCTATAATAACATTATTCAGGATACAGTCTAACAGCCAAAGAATTATGCTTAGGTTTTGCATTATCCACTCTTACTATTATTGCGTTCTGAAAGGACTTTTCTGTGGAGAGTAAACCAAATTAGAATATAAGTCAGAGTTTTATTAGTGGGAAGACAGATTTTATAATTCAAAGTATCACAAAGGAGCAAACAGAAAAATGTCTAAGGATCCAACTACCAACTCTGAATGATGTGAAAACAGAAAGCATGCACGCAACATATGTTCAATTGTTTAATTGTTCTTGCGATTGAAGTCATAATTTTAAATATTAAATGGCACTATTCTACAAATATGTCACGATTAAAGCAGACCTATAGTTATTTATAAAAAACATAGATATTTTAATAATAATTATATATGTTATTACATTTTCAATTTGGCTGCCCACAGAATATCTTTTGCACCGTTTTTTTATTATTTTTAAAAAACAAGTAAATTCTTTCAATTATCTAATATTACATTATAATTCATTGTCGAATATACTTTGGTAACTATAAAATATTTGTTTCCTATCAAAAATTTGCATAACAGTTCTATTTAACTAATTTTTTGTAGAAATTTATATTTAAAGCCGAGAAAATTATTTAGAACACATAAAATTTCACCTATCACTTAAGAAAACTGAAAACTATGTTTTTACAGATAATATATCTAACTTTCTATGGTTTTTTTGCCTAACAACATTATTAAAAATTTTACCATGCAATCTTACTAACGATTATTCTTCTCGCAGAAATTATCATCCAATAAATTTAGTGGCTTAGGTAAATTTCCTATTATTTAAATTAGCTTTATATGCTATACTTTTATACTGCTTCATCACATTCAATAAGCTATTAAGTAATAAAATTTCAGAAGTGTTTATAAACTTTTTTTTATTACTTTATTATGCATATTTCTATTTAATAAAACCCTATTTTATTTGTCAACAATCATAAATTTTCATATGATTTTGAATATTCAATAAAATAATTTCCAAAATGTCTCACAAAAAATGCATCTTCATGCATACCATCGAACACTTCCACACATAATATCTATGAGAAACAAAAAATCATAAGAAAGTTGGATTTTGGAAGAAAAACATATAACTTCAAGTTAATATCAAACTTTTTATCGATTTAAAAGTGAATTCAGATAGAATAAAACATTCAATTTTAAATATTTTTTCCTGAAATTTTTAAATTAAAACAAAACCGATAGAAATACAAATGGATCTACTTTATATATATATATATATATATATATATATCTATATATATATTTTTATCCTGATGTATATATATATCTTTAAATAATTTGTCATGTATTTTTCTTCTATAATTTTAATATAACAAAATAACATAAAGACTTTCCGTTTTCATAAAAATATAAAAAATTTTCAGAGTTTATAAAATTAATAAACAATAAAAAATATAAATGCATCAGGATAAAAATATATCTTAAAAGAGAATCTTAAGTGAAGAAATAAATGATTTCATATTTCTCAATCTAAAAGTATAAATATAAAGAAAGTGTTAAAAAATTATACACATTCTTCAAATATTTTGAAATGCCATTCATAAATATGCATGATGAAAGTAGAAACTTAGATTTAGAAATTTTGCACACAGGCATAAACTCTCGTAAATTTTGATTGTACAAAAAAATATAAATAATATCTTTTTAATTCCTAATTGGAGATAAAATTTGATAAAATTAACTTTAAAAATCTATCATGAATTTTCCTTCATGATTTTATTTAATAGAAGTAAAAATTAACATAAGTCAAGAAAGATGCCTTAGAGTGTTTTCAAATTTGTCTGCAAAATCTATCAAGACTACCTTTCCCACTATTTAATTATAAAAAAATAAAATAGCTGTAAGACAAAGTTTTGTTTACATAATAAACTAACAAAACTTTCAAAGATTATTTTTTATAATTTTTAATTGATAAAAATAGGAGATGCAGCTAAAGATAAAGTAATAATTTCACTCACATGATTACAATCTCGATATGAATTAGGGTGTATGAAATAAAATAATGAAGCATCAATTCTTTTTATTTTGGCTGTTGTATGGGATAAAAAAAACTTCAAAGTGTCATATTTTACCCAGATAGCAATTAGAAAGCTTCTGCAAAGGATTTTAGTTTCTTGGGAGCCCTATTCATTCTTCGGTTCCTCAGCCCTTACAACCTTATTCTTTAGAGAGTCGTTTCAAGTTCCTCAGCACAGTCAACAGTGAACTCATAATAGCCGAATCGTTGTTTCTTTGTTAACATTAATAAGAAAAGTCTGGAACTTTGCACCGAAGTAATTTTACTTCAAAGAACTCGAGTTTAACGCCGCCAGCGTTGTGAGCTTTGTTGAATTGTTTTTCAGCCTTCGTCTACTCTTAAATGGTACAATTCTGATTAAAACTAAGTAATTTTTTCTAGGAGATTTTTTTACACTGTAAGTAATTATTCAGAGCTTTAAAGAATGTTTCTATACTTTTAAAAATAAACTGATATCACATTTAAAAAACACATACAAAGGTATTTCTTTTATTAGTTAGCGAGAAATGTTTCTGAATGTGATCAATGAAAATGTTTTTATCAAATATTTTGAGCAATTTTATTGAATATCAATTATAATTACAGTAAATTTATTAAAATTAAAACCATCTCTTTCTCTGTTCTCTTATAAAAATACTTTATACCGTTTCGTGAAAATTAAAACTGACATTGTTTTCTTTAATTTATAGAAACTGTCAAACAATGCATTTCCTTTTAGTACGTAATCTATTATCAAACATGTATCTTCAGAAACAGTTGTAAGAAAATCTGAAAATTTAATATATATATATATATATATATATATATATATATATATTAAATTTAATTAAGATAAATTGGGGATCTTTCTTGAATAGTTTTCGCACAATTTTTTACTCTATATAATTTTAATGTGAAGATTTCAATAAACTCGTTACCATAAAATCAATCTATGTGACATCTGTGAAATTAATATTTTTGTCAGCTGAAAATAGGTAACAATTTTTAGTTTAACAAAACTTCTAAGCTTGTTATAAATTCAAATTTCAATTAATTAATTTTTATTTTTGATTGATAACTATTAAGGTCGTATTATTATCTGATAAGTGAGAATATTAGACATCCATCTTCTAACTTCGTTCTTAAATTCATTTAGTCAATAAAAATATTGACTAAAAATTAAGTGATTTGGGACATAAGCATTCCTTTCCTTGCCTCACAAACTGTAAAAAACTGCTCAAGGGATAAATTTTAATAGAGTGATAATGCGAAAATATTTTCCACTTAAATTTTGTACATGTTTTTAATGAAAGCAATAATATTCTAACTACAACAACTAAACTATCTTCTACCACAACTCTTTCAATCCTGTATTTACAACAGCTTTATTAAAGTAAAAACAATTTCCTCCTTAAACCGTAATTTTATGTTTACCTGACATTTTTATTTTTTTGCTTGATTAATATAAGCATCCATCGGTCACTTTATTTTTAAAATTATCTTCCAAATTTTAAATAAAGCTGCTATAAAATACTTGATATCTTCGATTTCTCGCTTTTTTAAATTAACAACAATAATTTCTTACACGTTCAAATTTTAGGAATTTTTTCCATTCATAAGTTTACATTATCGAAACATATTATCTCCATAGCTCTCAAAATACTTTCCTTTCATTAAAATGATGAATTATGAAAATTTTAATTTCATGATTTTCTATTTTGATGTAGTCATAATGCGAAACTACACTGTTATTGTAAATAGAATGGCATGAAATTTTCTTTTTCGAGGAAAAAATCTATATCAGAGAAATATAGAGATTATCATTTAATTTCAGTAGTATTAAATGAGATAAGACATGAAAATGTAGGATTAAGTTGTTTTCAGTTGTTTTTAATAGGCATTACAAATTCATATAGCTTCTTCTATTTTCGTAAGACTTCGGACGCTAGTAAAGCTCTTAGCATACCATTTGGAATACGACCGACAAATAATAAACAGTATATTTTAATTCCAACAAACTGTTTATATTATTTTCATAAAAATTTTTTTTAGTTCACACCACGAACTACCTATTATACTATAGATAATTAAAATGTAGAAAATGCAGAAAACTCTAACCTAATTTTAAAATAAGAACACACTTAATTCATAAGAAAATATTGATATTCTGAATAACTTTTAAATCTTTGTTCAAACACCATCAGTGTCATTAATCTATAATTTATAAATCTTACTGATTATCCAATTTGTTTCTTGATTAGACCAAAATTAATTTACCATATACTAATAAGTTACATTCTATTTCGTTTATAAAATGTTATTATCTTATTAATCTATACGTTATAGATTAATAACATATAGATTAATAAGATAATAATATTTTTTTACAAATTAGAAGATATATATTTCCATTGGGAAAAATAAGATTGATGTAAAATAAATATTAAAAGATTTGTGAATAGTTAATTTTATTAAAACAAAATGTATTCAAATTGAAATTGGAATATTTTGACTAATGTGTGTATGTTTTCTCAATAATAGTATCTTATTCTTTAACTTTATACTTTATTCACTAAATTTTCATGAGGTTTATGATACTAACTCACAAAAATGAATACGGGGGAAAGAAAAATGAGCTCTCTGCTTCTATGTTGGCATCATATCTTTTTTACTTTATCTCTGTATGGGGAAAACTCACACACAGATTCGGTGATAGATAGATACCCCCAAGCCATTCTCTCTGTAAGAAAAGCGATAGCGGGTTTTCGTCGCCAAATGTACTCAGCTTATCAGCTTTTCGAATACTTAGGAGAGGGAAAAAAGGGAATCTAGAGTTAAAACACTAGCTTCGGGAGGGAAAAAATCGTTATTCATGAAAAATGAGTTTGAATAAGTTGTGATGTAGTGTTTCTTTTTTTTTTATTCTGATTCAATGAATATAAAAGCAGGAAAAATATTTAGTGCTGAAACAAATATAGTTAGAATGGAAAAAAGACAAAACTGGGTCCATAGATTTATGCTGCCAAAACTATTAGTTTATTTGATTTATTGAAAGCAAACATACTTACATTTCAAACTTCTGGAAATGTCATTTGTATAGTAAAAACATTGTAGATATTTATAGATATTATGAAAACATTGTGGAAAATTTCGACTTTTTTTATTGGAGTTTTTTCGATGAAGACCCAAATCCTAAAAGATTAAAATTTTCTCAAACTTCTCAACATTTCATATTCTTGCGCATTAATGATTTTATAAAAGTATTATATGAAATTTGTTTATTTGAAATTAAAGTAAGTGTATCCATGAATTTTTACCTTAAAACTTGGAATTTTATGAAAATATCCTTCAAGACTTTGTTACAGAAGAAAAGGAGAGAGAGACAGAGAGTATTACGAGGTACAATATATTTATTTATCTTATACCTTAAATATGTATATAATAATTTGCTGCTGAGTTGCTTCTGAGCTCATTTGTGTAGCAATTCTACATTACATCCGGAGAGCCCTAAATCCTTATTTACAAAATCAAGAAACAGCAGAAGATTCTCACGGAAACCCTCCCTTTTGAATCCCAGACACAAAAGAAGATGTTGGAGGCTAGGCTAGTCAATACTGCATTTACAATAGATAGAATATAGCTTACGATTGCTATCAAATTTAAGGCCACTAAGACGGCCACAAGCAAATATAGAATATGCAGTCTGGTCTGCTCTACAACCCTTAAAAGCAATGGTACGACCAAAACTTCCACCTGAACTGAAAACTAATCACAAGCAAGTAGAATGATCTAGATAGCCCGGACACCTTTTTTTTCTATAAAATGCAACTCAGTGTTGGTGAAGGCAGCATCAGTTAGAGAAGGATTAGCAGTGCCCCTTTCAGACACAACATCCACTCTTAAATTTCCACGAATATATAGATATGCAAAGATATCCAATGGGTGCAAAAACACATCCAGTGTTGTAACTGTCTATATATATATATATATATATATATATATATATATATTCATTTTTTTCTTCATCTGGATTGTATATTTAGCCAATTATTTGTTACATGACACACACACACATCTCTATCTCTGTTCAAAAGTATTGTAAACAGTGATGAGTGCATTTCAAGACCAGTGGTTGTGCTCTATCTTCGAGAAGAGCAAAACGATATCTTTCAATAAGGTAATGACAGAATACTTTTTGTTCTTCGTATTGTGACTTTTCTCGATATAAAAGGTATTTAATTTTTTCCTTGGCCTGCATGGTCTCCAGACGTTTCATCAATTAAAAAAATCTGGTGAGTTACCAAAACATTGATAACTTCACCTTTCTCTAAACATTATTTTTATTGCAGTAAAAAATAAATTTTAAGCAACATGAAATAAATTAATCGTTTCTTCTATCCATGTCTAATTAGCCGCAGTAAGCCAAATTTGAGACAAGATAAGGGTCACTTCAGCTGCCAGAAACTGAAATTATCTCTACTAAATTTTCACTTCTGTAAACCTCAAAAAGTCTCGAAAGTTTTCTTATTTCGTCCTCATAACATATTATTTGCATACAAGAAATTTATTTCTGTCATTTTTTTCTTCACAGTGCTGCAACTTTAATGGGACCTCATATTACATACAGATGAAACATTATTCCACCAATTAAGATATTTTTTATCCTTGCATAAGTAGAGTTCAATAATGGGAATTATGTGGAAAGTACTATCATGATTATTTACCTTTTCAGTCAATCAAAAAATGCCAGGGTGAAATCATCTGTTATCGCTTTGCTTATTTTTTCTAGTAAAAATACACAAAAATGCTTTGAAATAATATGTTATATTTATGGTGCACATAAAAGATTACTATTTCTTTTACCAAAAAAAATATCTAAATAATGTTAAGTAGAAGCATTATAACAGTAATAAAACATTTATTAAATCTTCTGGGTCATACAGTTTAATAAGATGAATTGTAAAAGTAGAATTCAATTGAAGAAACAATTATAATTTTTTAATTAAATTTTCCCCTGCACAAAAAATTAGCATCTTGTTAAATTACCAAAAATGTAAATACTGAACCAATCAAATTTTAGAATCACATCAAATAGTTAAAAATTGTAAAAGAATAATTTCATTAGATATTATTAAACTATATAGCATTGTTAGTATTTTATAAATTAAATCAATGTACCGACTGTATATACAGTATTCCTCAACAAGAAATTCAAAATTAAAAATGAAATTAGTGGAGTAGTAGTTACTTTTTTTCTACAAAAATTTTATTAAAATATGGAAAGCACAAGAATTAATACTTTCTCTGGAGGAACTTAATTTCATTTGTAAATAGTGAACAAATTTTACAAAAGAAAAAAAAATCATATTTATATTGTTCAATAAATAAAAAAAAATATTTTTAATCAAGCACTTCTTAGAAACGATATAAAGCGTAAATGCTTAAACTTGTTGCCTTTGAATCGGATTATATAATTAATTAGCAAAATCATGTTTTGATAATTGATAATCAGAATAATTTATAATTAAATGTATCACATGAAATAAATTATGTATCAAATACTTTTATGAAGAAAGTTAGGTGGCTCATTAATACAATGCAGAAAGTATCTAAACTACAATTAATTATTTTAGTCTTGGTTCATATATTAATTTATTTTGACAAAAAATAGCTGAACTTAAAATTAAAACTTCAATCCTTTCATCGCAAGAAATTTAATCACTTAGTCAAATAAAATTCACATCTCGAAATTTTCTTGCTTCTTCAATAAGAAAACAAATTTATGTTCCGTAATGTGAATAAAATAAATCCCAAATCAAGCACCATTCATGTAAAAGGACGTCAGACTTTACCTGGCAAGAAATGTGCCAGTCTGGTGGCGAATAATGAAAAGTGGGGTTGACGGGTGCGTATTTTCATTCGGTGGCATTTAAAGACGCAGAAGTTAATGAGCTACATTGTCGCCCTCTTTCCTCATCGTAGAACTCCCCTTCCTGCCAAGACTTATAAATAGACGGAATCAAAAGAACATGACACGTAGAAAAAATCTCCGATTCTTGATGACGACAGGCTTGTGGCAAGTCAAGGCTGGTGCGGTAGCCAAAACACTATTTTTTAAAGGCTCCTTACCTCATTTCTTCCACGCAGGTTCATCAGCTTCAAAGAAGAATAAAAGAAAATAATTCGCAATTATATGCTTCGTTGAGGTTGGTGTTAAAGATATCTTTCTCGCTCAAAGTAACTGGAAACGTTTCGTGAACAAGTGATGGGATGAAGTGGTGTGGAGCCCTGTTATGAGCTTATTATAGCAAAATATAACAGAGAGAATAAAAAAGAAACAATATGATTTTAAATATTAAGAGAATACTTTCCTGTTACTGAAACTCGATACAAATATCGTCGAATTCCTAGAGTTTAAAAGAAATTTTGAAGCATAAAAATAATTGGTAAATGCTTTTAATATTGTTAAAATGAAAAATAATAAATATACACCTCATTAGCTAATTTTAAAGAGACTCCAAAAATTAGATAAATAAAAACACATTTTAGGAAACTAATATTAATATAAGGAAGCATAAACTTCTCTCTCTCTCTCTCTCTCTCTCTGGGACATAATTTAAAATGTTTGAATGTATTTACCATTTAAGAAGTAACTTCCGCAGCAACTTGCTCATCAATTAAATGGTAATCTAACTGGTTACAAACTGTGGCACACTAACTTCTATTTCACCATTATGCTTTATAACCATTCAATATTTTAAGTAGGACATCCAGTTGGTGAGTCATTATATTATGTTTGTTATTCCTAAGATGTTCCGATCTAGCTTCTTATAACTATTCACTATCATATATGATAACCACCTCAGTGAAATTAATTTTCAAAACGTTAGTAAAATAAGATGGCAATATGATGAGAAGCATTTGATAATTTCAGCAAAACATTTAGCAACAACTCCGATCTTCGATAGCAAAAAAGATAAAAGTTTGGAAATAAATTGGAGATATATTTTTGAATATAAATTGAACCACTAAAAGAAATAATAATTGTTAGAAATATAATTTTTTCTCATCATTTTAAAAAGAAAAATGAATAATTTTACATTTTGTTGTAAGAGACCAACTCTATTAATATGTACTGCATTTTTGCTCTTAATGATTAGTCTTATGTATGCAATCCATGTATTTTATCTTTAAAGAATCATTTTAAAAAGAATTAATTCAATAATCTAATATATTATCCATGTAATTTACTAATCTTCGAAAGTTCCATATTATTTAGAAAAGGTAAGGATATTAATAGTTTAGAAATGGGAAACCAATATTAAGATTATTTTTCAAAAAGTAAAATTGAAGTTAACTGTTAACAATTTTAATTTTACAGTTTTTTAATAAACATATTCCTCAGCAACTTATTGTTAACTAATTTATCTAGTCGGTCTTAAATTTCAAAATAAAGGTTATTAAGGTTATTTAATATTGATTCTTGATTACTTCATAATCCAGATCATTATCAATAGCTCTTTTCATTTTTCTAGTCAAATACAAATGCAAAATTAAGTATATAATGTATAAAGTATATAAATTAAGTATATAAAAAGGAAATAATGTACTAGATTTTATCGATTTGTTCTATATCTTTTATATAATAAAGATGAGAGGAAATAACCCGAGAAAAAATCCTTCTTTCTGAAATCACTTGTGCTTAATGTAACTAGCATATCCAATATTTAAAAATTGCGTCTTAATGTGATAATATTTTGTTAATTATCAAAAAGTTAAAAATGCGAAATATACAAGTTAATCAGTAGCACAATTTTTTTTTCAACACAATAACTATTAACGGTAATAATTATAAACTTCCTGCATAAATTTTTATTTCGTATTCCCTGTTTATTAGTATTATTTCATAACCACTTATAAATTTAGAATCACCCATTGGCTATTTGTTAGGATTGTTTTACGTTAGTTAATCTTATAATTTTAATTTAATTAATTAAATCCTTTTTTTGTGTCATAATAATAGGAGCAATTCTATCACTGAAAACCAACAAAAGGAAAACTTTAAATGAGGGTAAGAAAAAATCGATATTTTCCTACTGCTTCGGAATCGAATCAAACAAGGGCGAAGATAAATGACTTCGAATTCTGACGGTGGGGAAGGAAAACCAGGGGTGTGCGAGAAACACTAATGAACTAAGGAAACTGATAAAACCGCAACAATAGAAGACTCTCTTTCCTATTGTCCGGATCCTGTCAACGCGGTCCAGACCAATTTTGATAATGTCGTCCGGACGTCGATACTATAGAGCGGGCGTCTATGCATAACGGGAGACATCCGATTCCAGATTCCGAGCCAGTCTAGCACATGAAACGTGTGTCCACCCCACAATGGGAAGATAAGCTGTTGTTTAGTACATAAGAGACGCGTTCATGTATACTATCCATGGACACAAAATTCATCTCCCCTTCAAAATATTTAAAAAAACCTATGTTTTTTATATTGCTTCGTATTATTTATAAAATTTAATCATACTAAATTTATTACTTATACATTTTTCTTGTCACTCGATTATTAAACGTCAAAATAAGTAAGAATGTAAACAATGATCAAATTTATTATAAAATATACTGCATTGATTGTCAAATGTATGCATCACCTTTTAGAGCTAAATTAGTGTTATATTAGTAAATATAAACACTAATTCTGTTATAATGAAAAAATCACTTATTGAAGTTTGTCAAAATTTGGTTTCAGTAATACAAAATCATCATTTCATTATAAGCACCAAATGATAACATAATTTAACAAACTGATAGAAAATTATAATTTGAATGAAAAGAAACTATATGAAATTCTATTGGATATTTTTTAGATATTTCTTAATATCTTTTTCACATACACAAGCAACAATGAAGATTACATGAGACTCCTGGTAAACAATATCTTAAGCGCCCCTTTGCTTAGATATTTTCTATACTTTGAACAACAACAATTTGAAGAAAATTAATTATTATTCAAAACTCTTTTTTTTTTTTTTTTTTTTTTTTTTTTGCTATATGAGTACTATGAGTAAAATGCAATCACTTTTCGTCATTAGAAAAGTATAAAGAATTTCGGTATAATTCTTTATGTTAAGTGATGCCTTAAAAAAACTTTTAATTTCTCTGGATAATCTTGAAGTGTCAATATTTTATACAGAGCTCAATTTAAGTATATGTCAATGACTGATTATCAAAATGAACGAATATCTGTGAAATAAATGATCTTTTTATATAATTTACTTAACGAGAAGAAAAGCACAAAATCTCCAAACAAACCCCATTATTATGGATTCGTTGATACAAAATGAAAATTAAACTATTTTGTTTAATACGTAAGTTTTGAATGAAGAAGTATTGTTTTGTCTTACACGTAAATGCAATTCAATAATTAATAAGTCCACCATTTTTGCTAATAAAGATGGAAATACCTTTGTCAAGATTCCTAATAGTATTCGGTTCTAAATTATCATCTTCATTCAGCAGCAAAATTGTAATTCAAATTATAAATATATACTTTGGAAAATATGAGACCTTAAATATTTTCTATAGGGCTTGGGACAGATGAGAACACAATCCGCTCTAATACTTTTGTTTTTTCACCAACAAACCACTGCTTAATACAATTGTTGTTTGAATTATGGTATTGTCTTATTGATAAACGAGTGGGTTACATTGAAATATTTTTAAATAAGGTAAAATCAGAGTCAGTGTAACTTTATTTAACATGCTATCCATTTCATTCGAGATATAAGCCAAAAGTGTCATTTCACAATCATAAAAAAGTTCCTAAGTTATGCAAATATCACCTCCAAAATTCATTTTGAATTCATAAACAGATTCATTCTTTATATCAAATTATTAAACATATACATCAGGGCTATCAAACTTTAATTTCTTTTAAGCACTGAAAGCAGTTTAAAAACAGTTGAAAAATCACTTCATATGTATAAAAATAAATGAAAATGAGTCAATGAAAACGAAACTTAAAATTTGTTACTCTATTTTAATATGTATATATATATTTTTTTCTTCGCAGATTCAGTCTTCTTATTTTGCGTATAAATTTCAAATATGGCTCTGTCTTCAATCTTTCTCGAATAATATGATCATTATTCTGTAAAGAAATGTTCAAGTTATGCAAAAAGAAGAATTTTGGATCTAATATAGTGCACCTCTGAATTCAATTAATTAATACCTGAATTCAATTAATTCAATTCAATTAAAACCACTTGAATTCTCCTTGAAATGAAAATATTCAAGTTTTGTATGACAGTATGTGGAACATTGTACCATTTCTCATTCTGAAACTGCTCTAACCCTCAGAGAAACGTGGGAAGAAAAGAAGAGAAATTACTCTTTCTTCTTAAAAAGATCATAGAAGTTCTTTGTTTTTTAAATTCAGTAACTGCGTAAATCACGAAAAGTAAATAATTGAGATTTCATGTTCTCGAAACCATCATTAAATAATTTGATTACGTTAAATTGAGCAATTATCATTTTGATAAGTGCAAACTCCAAATGGAAACAAAGGTTGCATCGCAGAATGTAATTCTATAGAAAGTATTTGGATGGCCAAAAGAGTGTCATAGTCGGTGCTAGGGTAGTGTCCTTCTGTGGTGACAAGGGGACATTTTCCAAACCATGGAATGAATACTTAACTGTTAAAGAACCCTCACCAAGGTTCACTCTAGGAATTAGTCTGGGTTAAAGACTTTTTTAGAATTCCCTACCCGTGAAGCCATCCTGTGGTGATAAATAAGGAAAAACTGGATTCATGCACACATAGAAAAACAAGACAGGTTTCCATTGATTTACAGCCCAAGTTTTATGATCCTTTAATCACTGTGTTCACCATTTCCGATTTGCATATGTAACAAAAGATTTTACAATCGCAGTTATGTTCCAATTATTTTGCTTATACAATTCCTTTCGAACTGTTGAGATCAATACTGCATTCTGTTGATGTTCCTATCAATGAAACAGTCACTTTTATCGCTGTGATCTTTGTTTTTGGTATGGTCACAATCTGCTTTAAGCGCTCCCTGCCTCCCTGGTGGAAGAAATTTCTTTTTTCATCAGTTGCTATGTTTCTTAATTTTTTCCATGACAGTTGTGTGCTGTCATGTCCTATAACATGATGTCATTTCATATCTCCAATAGATGTGTCACTTTATTCACCAATGTACCGGTCAGAGAGGCTCCCACTATCTGCCCTCTTTTAAACTCATGTTCATATTCGTCCTTTCTGAAACCACTGTTTTCAGTACAGCTTTTCATTATTTTGGACAATAATTGCAATTTCTTTTTAGACTAATGATAGTGCGAGAATATCTTTACTGTAATGGTCAAGAATACTGATTTAAAATTGACTAATTTGCATACATCTATACCTTTAACACTAATTGCATATACAAATATACAAGTTTTGCATAAATCAATTTTAGTATTATTTTAACTTATAGAAATATGAATAAAACTAGGTGGACCTATATTTATGTAGAACACTGTAATCTTTTTCATAACTTAAAATGAAATAAACATCATTTGTGCATTTTTTTAAGCGAATTAGTACACTAATCTTCCATCATGGTGAATAATCATGCATTATCGATAAATATTTATACTTTCCTTGTTATATATGATTTGAATAAATGAATTTAAGAAAAATCAATAATGGTGTTGAAGACTGATTATTGAATAATAATATCATTATGCGATGTATAGTTAGTTTTTTGACTACAATAAATACTTATAAATACTATACATGAAATATCAACCACAGATACCTAAGAATATTATACAAGAAATCACCTTAATATAGTATTTATAAAAACAATAAGACTTAATATTGAATAATATATAAAATATAAGTAGCTTTTAAAATATTTATTAAAATACTTTCTATAGACAAGTTGAACTCACTTTCTAAAATAATAGATTACGTTGATAACTATGGTTTAGATTTTTAAATATTATTAATATATTACATTAGTAGGAAAACACATATTGATTTATTGTTATCTACCATTGGTACTATATATATGGTATTCTTTACAATAATACTATACAAATGGTAATTATTATAACTAGACTTTGGTTTCTCATCTTCATGTAAATAAAAGACTGTGCGTGTGCGATAAAAAGTTTACACTTTGTTCAAACATTTTAATTAAATATACTTAATTATGTAAAAATTTCAGCGAAATTTTAAATATATTTCAATTAGATTTTTAAAATATATTTCTAAAAGTGTTCAAAATATATATCTTAGACAATTACTCCAAGAACCTAATGAGAAGGTATAATCTTAGAGGATGACCACTTTCTAGTTTTATTCTTTCATCATTTAAAAAGAGCTTACAGATTTACGGCTTTAATGTAGAGCCAGCTCTCTATTTTGAATCTTGAAATAATTTCACAATAGGAATTATTCATTATATTACTGGTCTCTTGATATAGCAGTGCTTATCGGTTTCGTATTGCACAGTATTTTTAGATAGTCGTGTATGCTTCATTTAGTCATTGCATTTATTATACCTAAAATCCATGTTTATTATTCATCTAACAAGTTTCATATTATATATTTCACTATATGCAGATTTTAAATTCAATAAATATGGTCTTGTATAAGTGTGTAAAGAAATTTTTCCTCAATGAGACTATTTGAAAAAGATGAAAAGGTGATTGAAAATTTCAAATTGAAGCTCAATCGTTGCAAGAAATTTAGAATATTCTTCAAGACACCCTCCAAAGTTATTAATATCAAATTGCAAAACAGTTTCCGAATAAGCCAGAATTGAAATTATGCTTTATTGTGAGTTTCTTAATTTATAATGATTAAATGAAATTTGCAAAAATCCCTCAGTTGTTCTTGATATTTGTCTAAATCAAACAACTCTTTCTACATGCATCGATTTTTACTTATTAATTGACAGAATATATTCAAGTTTTAAATGAAATAAAAAACCTCTCTAATATTTGACATATAATTATATGCTTCATCATAATTTTCTGTAATAAGCTACTATAGTAAATTATAAGGAAGCATACTTCATAACTATAATAAAACTTCTATACTATAATTAAAAAGAACAACTTTAAATATTTATTCATATAACTCAAGGGTGAAACTTGGGAATATCTTACAATAACAGATGTCACAAGTTAAGAAATGAGAAAAGCACATCAATCAGAAAGTAAAGCGAAATTGTATAAATTATAAATCAAGCGCTCTTTGTCGATTTGATTAAACCAATCCATTTAATCAAACAGACATATCACTCATGATGATCAAGTTTCATGATGAATGACATACAATAATCTGAAAGTTAACACTTTTCTTTGCGTTAAAAATTATTTTTAATTATATTTTTATTAGAAAGTGGCATTTTAGAAATTAAATGTAAAGAATTGCTGATGAGATAAACATATGTTATTATTTTAACTGCTGAACAATCCATAATTTAACAGTTTTTATCTTCGAAATTGTAATTAAAAGGATAAATAAAAATTCTCAAAATATGACAGCTTACATAATGAAATTACTATTCTTGAGATTGAAAGGTACCATGTTAGGTTATTGATCAACGAAATAATTATTGTGCTTAAATAACTAATAATCCTTAACAAGTCGCAGGTTCACATCAGTTGTATAGATTGTTCTAATAATTTAGAAACATGGATGTTGGTTCAAATTTTATTCTAGTCTAATAAGTTAGATTAGAAAATTAAAAGACATTCTTCATGGTATTTTGTAAACAACAAATATGGTCAGATGAGAAGTTATTCACACTTGTGAAACCAATTCGCCCTTTACAAAGCTATCACCTTTTTAAAGGTTAGTGGTTGTGACTTTGCAGTCACTTTTAACACACATTAAGACTAAATAGATCGATGCTTATAGCATAAAGAGGATTCAAGACTGCTTCAAGGCAAATTCCATTGCAAAGTGTAAGCGATGTTAAAGAACTATTGAGCAGATTATTACGGTAGTGAACATTTCTTTTTTTTTAGCTCGGTTTTACCATTTTGAAGTTAATAGAAAAAACATTTTTGTTTAGGTAAACAGTAAATATTTTTCCTATTCTTTATGTGTATGTAAATGAAAAATAAGACTGAAATTTACAAATGATTTTTTAAATAAATCGGAATTTTCTACTGTAGTATTTTGAATTAAATTTGCCTTTTTATCAAAAGAATATAAGTTATTGACTCCTTTTCTTAAAAAAGAAATCATCAAAAATATGATATTTATAAAAACTATTTTTCTGTTTCACAAATTAATATTATAAATCAAATGACTAACATTAAACAAAAATCAAAAGTCATATTCATTGAAATCAATAATCACTGAGGATGCTTGTTCACATATCACTTAAAGACATACATAGATAAAAAATCATCTAGTAAAGAGCCATAAAATTCCCACCAGAGTAAAAAAAATAAAGAATTCTAAATGATCAAGGATTAACTAATTATTTATTGCATCAAAATTCATCTAGTTCTTAATAGCTTTCTAAAAGGGAAAAAGCTACTAAAAAGATATATGACGTGCAGAATTGTAAATATCCAAAGAAGAGTCTGGGATGCTTCCTATGAGCAAAAAAAAAAAAATATTTCTAGTCTTTGCAATGATTTTACTTCGTTTTTATTTTGTTGGCATTGCTACTTTTTTTCACTTCCCATGTTTATCCCTCGAATAAAAAGATTTAGAAAGTCTCAAGCAAAGTTATCGACCCATACGAATTATTGCCAATTTAACACATGTGACGAGGCGTTTATCATCGTTAAGCCATGCACCCAATATTTTACCACTTTCGAGTTTTCGCCATTTTTAATATTCATATTAACTTTGGCTTGCGTTAAGGAGAAACGTTGGATTACGGGTAACTTTTTTTCACAGCACAAACACACATTCAAGAAAAGTTGAAAAAAAAATTATTTCCCCCTTGGGGACTTGTTTCTTCTATTTATTTTCTTTCGTCTTGTAAGGGTTTCAAACTTTTGCCGGCGGAATATATATTCGCAATATCGAAAAATCCATTAATATCTCAGTACCCAATTTTCTAGGCTCCAAATTCTGCGAGGAAAAGTAAATACTGTGTAAAGTATTTCCGCACATTTAACGGCATGGTGTGATATGATGCTAAATTTAACCAGTAGCGAAAAAGGTGTTAAAGTGGGGGACTTAAAAGTAATAAAGAAGGAGAAGATTTTTAACTGGCAATAAACTTGTTCGTTAAATTGTAATTTAAGTACTAAACTGCTTTATTTCTTGTCACATTAAAGACTGCAAGAAGGCATATTATGTGAAACGTTTCGTTGCAATACTAGATAAAGACACAGAGTAAATAATAAATATAAACAATAAAAAATATCTATTCATAAATTTACAAGAAATCATTTTTGAAAAATATAATACTTTTTGGAATTATTTTCAAACTAAGATGGTTTAACCTAGAGCATTTGCAAATACGCAAGGTTACATTTTATGTAAAAGGTTAAATTATATTAGAAACTGTTATTATATTACAAATTGTAAGACAAAGAAATCCTTTAACAGTTCATTTTACCCGTAAAATTTATCAAAATCTCTATTTTAATCCCATGTTAATAATGAACATGGATTATTTATTCAATTCGATAAAAACACCCAAAAATTCAAAAATAAATTAATTCCGTCTTTAAAACTTCATTTTGCAGATCAAAATTTAATTATTAACATTTTGATAACCCTTTAACAAATCTGGTTTTTGTGGGTAAAAGTATAAAAGTTTACTGTAAGAATAAATTAGACCAATTTTATAAATTTTATTTATTTATTTCTGTATTTTCAATTTATTGACAGTCTCTTTTTTAAAGCCGGTGCTTTTTTATCACTAAGATAATTTTTTAGGCTTTTGCTAGAATTTTTGCGGTGGTGTTGAATTTCTAGAGTTCTTTTTATCTATTTGATTTAATATTTGAACCCAGTCGTCAAATTATTTCGTAATAAACTTGAAACCCATGGTAGGTTCTAGATAAATTAATTATGTGCAGAAAGATATGGTACAATGACGAACAAACCAATCATGTAAAAGAACATATTTACCAGTCAAATTGTTTTCTCAAATTTTAATTATTTTAAAATGTATATTACTTTTTTATTTTAAAATTTTAACCCAATTAGAAGATGTGGAATATGCTTATCTATATTCATAGATTCGTATATAATTTGAGAATTTTTCAGTTTAACTTATGTATGTAAAAAAATATATTTCAAGTATATTGAATTCGCTTGAATATTTTTAATAAACTAAATCTATATTATAAGAACATGTAAATTTATCTTTATTCTTAGTCATGAGTGCATTCTTGTCCATCAATAATTTTTAAGTGCATAGTAAATTTAACTCAAAAACTTTAAAAACCATAGTAACGTTGTAAGCAATCTTAGCTCTCTGGGGTTTAGAATTAACTGAATTTTATACCCTACACAGTTAAAAACGTTAGCAGTTTTATGAATATTAAAATTTCCTTAGAATCCAGTACCTTTGCTTATACATCCTAGTATGGAGAAACGATGAAACTCAGATGTCGATCTTGTCATTAGTTCTTGATGTACTTCACTAATGAAATTACTAATATTGAATAAACATTCAAATTAATCTGTTTACACATGTATGAATATATATATATATATATATATATATATATATATATA
>JAPDSC010017058.1:461080-485340 GCA_026290005.1 Latrodectus geometricus | reverse complement strand
TTTGATATATGAACACAAGCAAATTTCAGCTTTCAGATCAAATTTACAGCCTTTCTGTCGTGTGAATGGCATCTTTTTCAATCGATTTTAACGTATCAGCGCATTAACTTTCAAATACTGAAAGCTTCATTTAAATTTAAGTAAATTTTCGTGAATATATTAAGGACTGCAATTGTCTGTTAAAATAATCGTTACTTTAAGAGAGAAATGAAAAAAAAATGCCTTTTTTTATTTAGATAACTCAGAAACTATTGAGTGAGCATATGCTTGTTAAGTGCACCATAATATTCAATGCCATTTTGTCATGATGTGAAAGAGTCCTGAGGAGATTGCTTGTTCCAGCAGAGATTTCATCATTTGATCAAGTTTCATAATTACGAGACGGTGAAGTGTGTTTATCAATTTAGCGGTCGATATAAGTAGGCAGCAAGGAATGTATTATTATAACTTAAGAATAAATAATTTTAGCTGTGCATTCTTTTCATTTGAAGTATCATTTATTACTATATAAAAAAGCTAGCTACATATAATTCCAAGATTTCGGGAAGCATTTTCTAAAGGATGCTTTTTACATTAGAAATGAATGTGCTGCAATTTGGTACTAAAATTATACCTGTTTACCACTTTATTGAAGGTTATTTTAAAACGCTTTTTAATAAATCCTCTATTATAAAGATAAGATTTAATCAAAAATGTGTTCTTGTTGAAAATATAATTAAGATATTCAAATCCTCTATAATTTACAAAATAATTTTTGGAGGTAATGTAATTATTTTTTGTTTTACTCATTTTAGACATAAAATACCATTCTATATGTTGTATTGTATTTGAAAAATTTTATAGGAAAAAAAAGAAATTTCGATGATAGTATTTTTTTGAGTGGGCCAAAATGCAGTAAAGTATAATTCATGTCCTCATAATCAACAAACTAATTTTACTTACAATAAAGGTGAATGAGTAATTTAAAAAAATGCTTCAAATAAAATGCATCAAAAGTTCTGATTCTTATTCTATTTGCTTTGAGAAGAACTATTTTGACAACAATTTGAAATAATAAATGAAAATTAAAAATTTCGCAACTAGTTTTAACGATTTTAAATTGAATATGTATAGCATATTTTTGATAACCACAAAAGCATATTTTTGCATATAGTTACATGATAAACTTCCGAACAACAAAAACTATTATTTGAATATTTAAGTTATTTTTAATCCAAAATGAAAATAAATAATAAAACTATTTAATGTGTTGAATGTTTTAAAATAAAATATTTCATTATTTATTTATATTCAAAATGATATAATTGACATTTTAAGAAGGATATTTTAACAAGCAGCGTGAATGAAACAATGAAATATTTCAACTCAATCCGGTTCTCGAAATTGATTTCTTTCGGCAGCATTACATCAGGTTTAGTTTAATTTATCGCTCTACTCTCGCTTTTATTACATAAGAGCAGGTTTAACTGAAATCAAAAGCTTTAAAATTCCTTTAAAATAATTGTAACTAACTACCAAGATGAAAATTAAATACACTGATATTTTAATTAATAGTGATAGTGTTTTTTAGACCAATCCCACAACTGGACAGTATTATATCAGAACCATACTTAAAAACTGGTTGAGATTAATCTAGAAATACTTGAAAATGACAAGTTTACTACAAGCCACTAACTATGATGAATGATACTGAAAAATATTCGAAGAAAATTTCCTAAATTGTGGTACCAAAAATTTAATATATCTTTGCATTCGGATGAGTTTATTCAGAAATTAAGGCATTAAAGTAGTAAAATGTGAACTTCACTAAGAAACCCTTAACAAAATACAAATATATTGCATTAAACAATTATATTCTCATATATAGTGATATCTAATGGTGTCTGAAGTTGGGTAAATTTATATAGCAATTTAAAAAAAATATTACTTTTTAATTTAATGCATCCATATTATATTTGTTTTTTTATTATAGTTCACATATATATTGATAAAAAAATTATTTAAATACTTTCATAGAATATAAAAAATATATTATTCATAATTTATATTGCACATAAAAAATCTGATTCACTCTTTTTTTCTTTCTGTAGAAAATATGTCATCATTTCAATTTTAATTCCCTGCAATGATTCCGGAGTTTTTCATTTGATAACAATTGATGATAACACTCCAGTACCGACACCAACAAATTCATTTGCATCAATTCTTTGGAACAAAATAATTCTCTCCAGCATTTTAAGTCTTCATACAAAACCGGATACAAGCTCTACATTTCTTCCTTTTCTCTCGATTCCCTTCATTCTTCTTTCTCCATCTCCCGGAATCGAACTCGCACACTTTCTCCCTTTTATCACTCTTTTTGTTCGGCGATCTCTGAAATGGATTCAATCACTGCGTCAGGCATCGCGACAAAAGAGCGACGCCACCCAGGGAGATAGATGTCCTGGTGTCCCAATCTAGAGCTTTTCGCTTCTCCTTCCCCCGGCGAACATTAATCACAAGACTACCCCTCTTTCTGTCCAGCCTCCCCTCTTCCAAATACGCAGCTATAGAGGAAGCTACCATTTGTAAAGTTAATTGATCGCTGGAGATCTTTAGTCTTTAAGCCCCACACGGGAATGACGAGGGTTTCCTCCGGGTTCAGGTAGTTGGAGAGTTCCGAGAAAATTACCACCAGTGTTCATCTTCCTTTTATAGTGCTGGCTGTAAATGATGGAAAATTCATTTTCAAAACGATGTGATTCAATTTAAAAATTGCGTAAACTTGATTATTTATAAGTATCACAGAATATATTGATTAATATAAAAGTAATATAATTTTGTGGTGTTATTCGTACCTTAACGTCATCTAGGTGTATAATGCATTAATAGTAAACAATTTTAAAGTTTAATCCTTTGGAAATAATAAGAGTTTCTATAAAAAATCAAAAGAAGCATAATGCAGTTCAACATCCATAACTAAATAATGTCAAAATATACAAGTAATATCTAAATTGTGTTTCGTTAATATAACAGATTTCAAACCATAAGAATGAAAATTTGTTGTAGTAACGAAATTAAATGCTATTTCGATATATAAAAGGAATTTGTTTTCTTTTTATATAGTTAAAAATTATGATGTATTTAACTATCACACCTTATTTTGATGTAAATGATCACGGCAATTATGTCATTTGATTATAGAAGTAACTAATGAAATAAATAAAAATGCAGCATGTTTAATAATTATTTATTTTGAAAATATATATATATAAATGCGTGTGTTTTCCAAAATAAATATTTGTATTGTAAAATATATTATTTAAAATAGATATTGTATATTTTGTTACTTGTGGTAATTTAAACTTATACATTTCAGCTTTCCATTTTCATAAAAAAAAAGAAAAAAATCTTTTCTTATAACCTTTTGTAGACTTCAGATTTTGCATAGTAAATTTTTTAAAAAATCTTCAGTCTCAAAGGAAGTTACTTTTCATATTGATCTTACTGATAAATTTTTTTCATGAATTAAATGAATACAAAATAAACAAAAGTAACCTAAAATCAACGGGAATAATTTAAACGCAATTATTGTGTAAATAAATTTATTGAGTAAAAGTTCAATAAAATGTAAATATGCGTGATTACATCAATTTCAAAATTTGACTCTTAAAATGTATTTTTTTTACTAATGACTGAATATTAAATAATTTATATGCAATAATCTAAATCTACTATATTTTTTTATCAAACATCTTGGATGTAAATACTAGGAAAATCTGTTGGTTATGTGTAATTATGTGATTAATTAAATATTATTGCACAATAATACAATATTGTACAAAATTATGCTGCATTTTCTTATTAAACCGTAGAACAATAGAAAAGGTTATTAGTAAAATACCATTTCAATAAAAGAACAATATATTGCAATATGAATTACGTAATTCATAGCAATGTATACATTTTTTGTTTTCTACGGAAGAAGCTCGTGATTTTAATGTCCCGATTTGAATATTCGAAACTAATATATATATTATTATATTCCTTTATATTTTTCCTGTCAATAGCTTGACATATTCAGTTAATTGATATTACTCTTGATAAGCCTGTTTTGAAGTTGCATAACTAACAACACAAAGAAAACTTCTTAGATACATTCATACATTCATTTGTCTTCTCTACAGCAAAATTTACGACTGATGAAAGTGCGCGGTTGACCTGGTGTTATTACAATTTGCGTTCCTCTCCTCATTCGTTATAAGACTCAGTCGATAGGTTTTTGAACTATGTGATGTACTAATCAACATATTTAATCTCGCTTCATTCAATGGTTAAAAAAGTGAAGACAAGGAGTTTATTAGCTACCTTGTACTTCAACATTGTGAATTTATAGTAATACTTATTTATAGTAATCATCTGCACATGCAAATTCTATTTTATTATTTTTTTGCTTACATAAAATGTGCTACAAATATTTTCTATTTCAATAAGCATTTAATACCTAAACTACATTTACTAAATAAATCAGAATAGAATTAGAAGTCCAAAAAATTCTTAACATACTATGCAAGATGTAGAAAATTAAAAACATTAATAATTATATATTGTTAGAAATAATCAATTTATTTAATTTATTGTGTAAAGAAAATTGCTAATGGTTATAATATCTTTAAATTCTATTAAAATTTCATAAACAGAAAAGAGTGCATTACAGAATAGGAAGAAAAATTTGCAATCACAAGGTAAATTTCAAAAAAAGCTATCTTTATAATAAAACTCTCACTGATGCAACAAATCATTGATATTTTAAAACTATTAAGCTTGAAAATAAATGTTTAAAAAAATATATATATATATATATATATATATATATATATATATATATATATATATATATATATATATAATATTGAATACAACAAAACATTACCCTGGAATTTATTTGTTATATTTATGAGGAATAACAATTATCCACTTTTAGGAAACTCTTAAAAACAATTTTGGTGTACCATCATAATTAGATCGACAGTTAATAATCGAAAATTTAAATCGCTTTTTCCTTACAAAATTTCTAAAAATAGATAAAACAATATAGATGATATAGTAAATACTTCAACACCACCTAGGTTTTTCATACAAATTTATACACACCACAAGGTTTATTATACATATTTGAAAAGTTATTATACAAGACATAGTGAAGAAAATCTTCAAGTAAGATGTAGCCAGAAATAGAAGCAGTTAGAATCTTTACATTAACCTTATAAAGATAATTCATTTCTGAATCGAAATTTAAAGTCTATGCTTTTTCTTTAGAAGGCGCTGAGTAAATTAGCAGCCTCATCACAATGCCGTGAATTTTATTAATAAAAAATTTATTTTATTAAATTGTAATTAAATTATTTTTTACAAATTGTTTTATAAATAAAATATGGAATATCCGTTCCGCACGAAACAAGGTGTAGAAAGCTCACAGTATATGTGAAAGGGGGATAAAAGACAAAAACGCCAAAAGTCACGTGATTACAAGAGGCTTAGAAAACCGCCTCATTAAGAACACTGTCTTCAAACTGAGGGAGCGTCAATTCACCCTTGATTATCTTTTGTTCTACTTCTCTTGTTTTTGAAGAGAAAGCTATAAGACTTGAATACCTTAACATAGTCACAAAGCTTTTTTTTTTTTTTTTTTACTTTAACTCTCTGGGAAAAAAAAAGATCGGCTGCTTTTTTTAAATATATATATTTGTCCAATCTAAACTTTCGATTATGAAGGGGGGCAGTATTTTTTTCTTCGAAGTCCCTTTTCTCTTCAAGCAACTAGAAAAGAAAAAAATTTAAATAGTAGATAGAGCAAAATAGGAAGAACAATGAGGAAGTTTTATTTGTCTATAATGAGCTTTTACATGCACGCGCTTGCACACCTCCTTCCTATTAAAGTGATTGAATATATTATTTTGTTGTGTTTTAAAAACAATACTTGGTTTCTAAGCCTTTAAAATTGAAGTAAATAATCAATATTTGAAGCACTCAGTTTCTTTCACAATGTAAAAGGATTTTAAAAAGTGAATTTTGTGTTCTGTTTACTTCAAATTATTTATGCATTCATATTTACGTTGATTGCTATTTTGATTTTGAACTTTCTATGAATGTATATCTTAAGTTTATATTACTATTAACATTTTTTGTATCACTTTTTGAAATATTTTAATCTAAATAGTTTAAATTTACTGCAAGCATGAGTATTTTATATTTTTGACAAATAAAAATTATTTCAGGAAATAATATATGAAAAAATTTAAGCATTTATTTACTGTTTTTCAAATTTTTATTTATGTTTGTAAATATTCATTAATATATATAACATTTTTTATTGATTAATCTCAATTTTAACATGAATTGCATCAAAACACTAGCTTCAACACTTCACGATAGGAGATATAACGGCAATTCACTCGATTCAAATTAATAATTATCATGTATGGATTATATCAACGTAATCGATTTTTTTGATGAATTCAGATTAGTGGACATCTTAGTGTTTTCCAATTGAAAATGTAAAGTCACTGCTAATTTAGGTATCCCACTTGTATGATGTTGATATTTGAAGATAAAAGAAATAGCTCAGGTATCAACCACTATATTTGACAGTAACTCAAAAGTATGAAGTTATTGGCTACCTTTTCTCGGAGTTGGAAGAAATAGCCACCTGAAAAGAGAAAATGCAATAAAAATAAATGGAATATTAGATAGCAATTATAATGCCTAAATATCTATCATTGAATTATTTATCTTAACAAATGAGGGAGAAAATAAATCACGCCAAATGTAAAATTGCTATTAAAGTAAGAAAATTACGTCAAGTTGAGATAATTCTTTAAATATGAAACTTTTAAAATAGCCTTTCATCAAGAAAACTTGTGACGTTAAAAAGAAATCCCATCTTTGAATTAGAACATTATCATTTTATTTAATGTTTAAAAATAATGACTTAATTAAAAAAAGAAAATTTTACTTTTGAATATTCTAAACTAAAATCCTAAAATACCCAAGTGGTATATCACATTTTTCTGATCAAAATGACACATATAATTGTTGGGTCATCAAGATTTTGGGTTTTAGTTTAAATTTTCGAAGATAATTAGACTTAAAAATATCTGTATTGCTATATCGGTATCCAGTTTAAAAAAGTGGCTCTAGACAAATAAGCCCACCTGTGTTCATCTGCCGAAGAGAATTTTGCTTTTCATACCTATTATGTTTTTACTTGTGTGGAAAACTGTGCGCCAATTCCAGTTTTGGCTTCTTTATTTGATCATGGTTCAAAATTTTGTGCGATCAGTTGTGTTTTGCAGTAAATAGAAAAAGATAGCTTGAAAAATATCACTAGCTTAACAAAAGCTGAGTTAGCTGATAATAAAAAATTAAAAATCTGTTTCAATTCAGATGTTGATGAGTTCGATTTCTTCTTTATCCGTGAATGTTTATGCTGGTTTGAAAACTATTTTATAAAAAACTGTTAAGTTCTAGTTGTATTAGCCCTAATATCCAGAAGTAATCATAAAGCACCAACCAAACCAAGAAAAAAAATCGTTTCAAAACAAGAGGGTTTAAAATATGTAAATGAAGAAAAATTTTAGTGTTAAACAATTAATTTCCTGTATTTTGTGGAGGATTTCATCTTATTGATTAAAGTTACGTCACTTTATCTCATTTTGGTATTAGCAATGACAGCCACTTGAATATTCTTGCTAGTTCGCCCGAAAATATAAATAATAAGAATGTATACTATAACTACTCTTTGATCCTGGAGGGCAATACCAAAATGGATGCAGAGGGGTCTAAGTTCGTCAGAAAATTCTTGTTGGAAGATGGAGTATGCGAGAAAAAGCCATCGGGACCTACTGATTACCGAAAACAACGCAAAAAAAGAAAATAAAGTCGGGAGATTATTCTTTCCAAACGCGCCCGCAGCGCCACAAGGGAATGTAATATCGTCAGAGCCGATTTGTTATCGTACGAGGACTTTGATACAACACTTGTAAATATATCTTGAAAAAAGAGATAAATCAAGCACTAGCTCGGAGCTATGAGGATATCTCAAACGCAGCTTCAAAAGAGTGGCATGAATTTCATTGTATAAGAAATTTTCAGGAGTGCAGTATATATTCATTTTGCTCAGTTAAACTTTGCTTTTCATAAAGAATATTAACTTTACTCCTAATCGGAATAAAAAAATTTATAAAAATATTTTTACATTATTTTTACATTTAATTTAAATTCCAAATTTCATGAGCTTTTAAATTTGTACCACTTTTTATAAATAGTTTTGTTTGTATCAGTATTCATAAGAGACTTTATAATTGGTTTAGTTTACCCATGAGGATGTCATAAGATATAAATGAACACTTTGATTATAAAAAGAATATATATTAGAATTGTAATTCTTCCTGATTATTGTTTCTGGGATATATTTTTCCTATATATTCTCCTACTCAGTTATTCATATTTCATTATATCTTTGCATATCCAATTGATCATTTCAGTCACTAAACAGAGAAAGAAAGCACGCCCTTTGAAAACGAATAGTTTTGAAAAACAAGTGGAATTATACTCTAAATGATGTAAAATGAATCCAAAATTATAAAATGAATAAATTTTTAAAAAATTAATCAATTTAGTATTTAAATTAATTTATTGATTACAACTAAAAAGAATGTAAAATTACTTTTAAGACATTTCTCTAAATATTTTGGCCGGAATTTTTATCCCATGAAAAGTTTATACTTTTTTCAGTTGGTACATCTTTTAAATTAAATATAAATAAAGCAGATGCAAATTAATCAAATATTAGAATGCATAAAACGTAATGAAACAAAATTTTATATTCATTTGACATTCAGAAAGAAAAGGAAAATATTTAAGTTAAATACTACCTTCTTAAGTTATAAGACTCAAATGAATAAACTTAAATATTTGACAGGAATATATTTTAACAAGATTGAGAAAAATAATTTTTATTTTAAAGTAAAGTACTACTTATAATGTCTATAAATTATAAGTCTGTTGAATTTAAATCAAAATTCATTACATTTTAATTTTTTCTGATTATTTAATTATAATGTATTTTATATATAAATATCACATAGGTTAGCTCTCTTGCTTTTGATTCAAAAGCTCTTGACTTCAAATCTCTCCTCGGGCTTGAACGTGTGGAGTTATTGGGAATCCATAGTCAACAGTAATCCTACCATTAATTCCGAATAACTACTTGACGCAGTTGCAAAAAATGACCATTATATTAAGGAATTTTTTTCTGCTAGTTATTGTGAGCAAACTTTTAAACATTTCAGTACATTTGAAGCATAATTTAAATTGATATTATTTAAATTAATTCATTAAATACACATTAATACATAAAATATGTATGTTTCTATTATAAATGCACAAGAACATACATAGTTATATATACATAATATACTTACATATTTATACATCCAAAAAGAAGATATTTTAAAATTCATTACATACATGTATGACAAGATGCATTTATAATTCTTACATACATATTTTTGTAATTTCTAGCATTAAATTTTAATACTCAAAATTATTTTTAAAGATTTCCATTATAATTTTCCTTTAAATATTTTTTTCAATTTTCCTTGATGAATACTTGAATATTTAATAGATAAGTATTAACCCTTATTTTACATTATAGAATAAAAATAATTTTCAAAAATCTATAGACATAACGTTTTTTGAAGTGTTTAAATATCTTCATTACTTTCCAAGTTATTGTAATAAATTTCAATTGCTAGACAAGTAAATGTATTATGAATAATAAACGGATAATATATATATATATATATATATATATATATAATGTATTGTTACTATCAACTGTACTTAGTGTTCCTGTTATCTACGAGTTACATAGTGCTATCTAAAATGAACAAATTCTTAAAATAAAAGGGATGCAAAACTAAAATACAGACGTTGAATCATTTTACATTATAAATAGGAATATTCAAAAAAGAAGTCATAGACATCTAATATATCATTATATTTTAGGCTTAAAATAAATTTATTCTTGATGTTAATATAATATAATTTAGCTTGTACCTGTAAAAGAAGAACAAAGTCAACATAAATAACAGCATTAAAAAGCAATAAAAATCTGGGTTTCTTAATAAGTCACTATAGCAATGATTTCTAGAGAAAACCTTAGGAATATATACATTATCCGAATTCTAGTACTCCTTAAGAGTTTAAAAACATATCATCAATTATCAACTAAATTAAAAGACAGAATATGAAACAATTAAGAAATAAGCAAAAATATAGTATGACATACCTAATTTCTTGACTCATTGAAATCAGAAAATTTTAGTCTTAGATTAAATATTCCAAATACTTAAAAAATTTTTATTCGGAATTTCTTGAGAGCATTAAGACTAAATATTTTTTTAAAAATTTAAATGAATAATGGAAAAATTATTTTTATCTAAGTTTGAGAAATAACTATCGATTCGAATTATCAATTAAATAGTTAAAAAAGAGGAAATTCTAGATCGGGAGTGGGCCCTGTCATTTGACCATGACTCAAAATTTTAAGGCTGTAGATAGTTTAATGGATTGGCTTTTTACCTAAAATTTTAAAGCTAAAGGCAGTTAAAATTGTATTGCAATATCCGAATAATTTTAAGAAACCAAATTAAGTAAAAAAAACTGAGCAACTAATTTCTTAAATAATTGAACCATAAAAATTTAGACACGTTATTATGAGAACATAATACTCATTGACTTAAAAGCTTTTCAGAATATTTAATCCAAATAAATCCTAGAATTTAAAGTCACTTAGACTAAATATTCTTCAGAAATTTAACTCAAATATATCAAGTTAAATTATTATTTATTTAGACAAACTGAAATTTAAATTCATACTAACAAAATTAAATTAATCACATTGCATGAGTCAAAAATTATTGAACTGAGAACTACAGCACTGACAATTCTGAGACCAATTTATCAATAACATTTTATAGTTATTTTTATTAATGATATATTAACCCTGATGCATCAATATAATCAACTCCTTAAAAAATTTAATAAAAAAATATAAATACTTGAATTTTCCAAAAAATATTATATATATTTTTATGACCGTGTATCATTAAAGATATGAAAGAAATATGATCCATTATTAAAGTATTGAATTATGTTTAATAAGAAAAAGGAAAAAATGTCTAATATTAGAATTCTTTTTTTTAGTGATATTAATAAAACACAAAATTCAAACACATTTTATGTTGATTGTGATGAGTCTTTATGAAAAGAATGGTTTAGATCAAGCAATCATCTGATCAAAATAAACTGATCTTCAATGATATTTTAGGTGTTGAAGTTGCTGTATTCAGCGCATAAAGAATCAATAGATATATTGATAAAAATCCATTGAATTGGCAAAGTAAAAATTAGTGGGGCTTTCATTGTAGTCTTCGACAATTTCCTCGAAAACATATGTCACCAAATATTGCAATTTAGTGACAAACTTGTCAGTTTATTGACCACATTGGATGAGCTACATCATGACCTCCATCTTTATATTTTTAGTGCAGGTAAGTTTTTAATTTAAAAATACATTTTTACAACTATAATATAAAAATAGGAATATAAATTACAAAACTTAAATTTTTATTTTTTTTTTTTTTGTTTAAAAGAATATATACGTTAACTGCTTTGTATTTTCTTTAAATTTTGAAGAAAATTATTAAAATTTTGACAATATAATATTTAAAGAAAAATGGTTAACTCAATAATATGAAGGCACCTATTTAATGAATTCATTAACTTTATAATTATTAATTTTGCATTCATTAAGATATCAAGAGTGACTTGATTTTTAAATATTTTTGATGTATCAAAATTATAAAAATTTGCAATTTGGAGGAAGGGAAATATATTTTGAATTTTGTAATCAGTCCAGATGAAGATTTCTGATGCATTGAAGTAATAAAAATTATAATCTCAATGTAGAAAAGTAATATCTTAAGATATTGAAGAAAAATATTTCAAAACGAATGTAAAAGATTTGAGACTAATAAATTGAAATATCAAATTATTCAATAAATCGGAATGTCAAATAATTCAATATAAATAAACAATTGTTTAATACATCGAAAGGGTTTCAGGATGAAGATTTTGAATAAGTCAAAGCACTTCAATTCAAAATTTAATTAATTAAAAATATTTTTGAGATATCGAAGGATACAAGTTAAACATCTTTATACATTGAACTAGTGAAAAATTTTTCTATAAATGAAGAGAAATAATTTTGAAGGTATCGAAGAGAGTAAGAAAATATAGTTTGAGCCATTAAATAAGGATTATATTAATAAAATAAAAATGTATATTGATAAAATTTTTATAAAAAGTTTAAATTTTTGATTTTTCATACATGCAGAGCGATATAGGATTTTAGAAAATATCAGTAATAAAATATTTTATTGTACAAAAAATATTGAATATCCAGATGCAAACGTCTCACCGTGAATATATTATTGAATGTCATAAATATTTACCAAGTTTCAATCTAGTTTCTATAGTTACCGTCATTCAAAGAAAATATCAACTAATATTGAGCTACTTATTTATAGTAAATTATTATAATTATTGAAGTAGAAATTCAAGTTGATGTATGAATTAAAAAATGTCTTACATATTCAAAGGAAGAAACATCCCAAACACGAAAACTTGCTTAAATAAAAACAGTATCAAAATTTTTTCTGATATGTAACTTAATAAATCTTATGCAGAATTTGGCACACAAAATTTAGTCTTGATATAGCTAGCGATTCTTAGCAGCCCTTGCCTATTGTTTTTAATATTTATGATAAAACATTTTTATTAAACACAATCATCAATATTGAAACCAAAAATAATCAAATTCATACATAAGTATTGTAACCTACATGCTATATTCAAAAGTAGGGTTTTTATATAATATAAATTTTTAAAGTGAAATTTTCACAAAACAATTTACAAGCATTGATTTTTCTATCTCTTCACTAAAGTCAGTATAAAGATCGAACAATTCTTTTTTTAAAACACTTCATAATTATATTTTAAAAATTTAGCGGAATTTACACTTCAGTTTTAATGAAGTTATTTATTACTAAGAAATGTGACTCATAACCGTTAAAAATTACATTTTTAGTTATTATAATACAATCAATTGGTTTTCCAATTTACCAGTATTTCATTACAGTAATATCAGACTCACTATGTTTTAAATCGAAAACTTAAGGACTGTTAGAAATAAAACTGAAATGTGAAGAAAATTAAAATTGTGAATTCTAACTCTTTTTTGCAGATATATGTTAAAATAAATAAGCTATTTTAACTAAATAAGCTTGAGGCTGTGTAAATAAAAAAGTAAATTTCTAAAATAACTATCACATGTAATTTTAAATGTTTGAAATTCAGATAAGAGTCTGAATGTGAGAAAGAATGAAATGTGAAAAACAACTTCAATTTGAGTAAAAATATGCCTAAAATATATACAAAACTTTAAAAAATGATGAAATTTACTAGTTTTTAATGCTTTAAAAAATAAATAAAAGGACGCGTCTTTTCGGAAAAATAGTATAGTATGTGCGTACAGAATGGAAAATTAATTTAGAGATAAACTGGAATTGTGAGAAGAGATTTATTCAATTTACACAATTCATTTTATACAATTTATTTTTCGCAAAAAAAAAAAATTATATAAATTGAATGAAGCTGTTAATGTGTGTAGTTTTACTTATTATTAAAAGAATAGCATAAATTTGTTGATTAAGCGTATTTAATATAGCAATAATTTGTTCTTTCTGTACTGCAAATCTAAAAATAAAATTTCAGCATATAATATAACATGTTTATTAATTTTACATAATACGTTTCATTTGCATTGAAAACTAAGAATTAAAACTATTTCAGTACAGAAAGAGAAGAGATTTTTAATACATAGTTAAAAAAGGAAAATAGCAAAATTTAACTTCAATAAGTTTTTTTCATTGCTTTAAGAAATAATTTATAAAAAGAAATGACAATAGAATAACAGCAAAACTCTTTGAAAAGCGTCTTTAGAATATATATAGCTGAACATTAAACAAACATGTCAGCATATACATCACTTTTCTAATATTATGATTCTAATGCATTATTCTAAATATTACGATTGATAAATTTATATAGCTTAAAAATAACTTTGTTGGACAATTAAAAGAAAAAAAATATCAAAATGTTTAAAATAATTTCATGTACTATATGTGAAAGATAATAAACTTTCTATGAGATTTAAAAATATTTACCTGCTTCTGAAAGTGAAAATGCACATTAAACTCATTTTGGAAATGACAATCGCATCATTTCTGCCGCCAAATTAATATGATCAGTCATGAAAGAAACCCAGCTTTCCGCATGAATTATCTGACTGGCATGTTTGCTGAAAAAGTTCCTTGAAGTTTTAAGTAGTCCTTGGTCTTGGTGGACATCTGCAAGCACCAGTACTTCACAAACATTAGATGTAGACAGCCGGGCAACGATAAATGAAGAACATTTTTTGCGTAAGGGAATTACTGAGTATTTGTCGGAAACGGCGTACAGCTTCAGAGCTAAATCCCAATCAATGTCTACAACAGAATCTGTGTACAAACTATTTAAAAATACCCCGAAAGTACGTGAATCTATGTCAGTGATATCAACCACACTGGTTTCTTTTTCCTTCATGTTGTTCTCAAACAAAGCCCTGAAAACAGAAGACCTGGCGTATAACACAGTTTTGTGGCAATGAAATTTCGATTCTCCTATGCGAAATGTCACGTCACAAAACTGTTTTTCCTTATACATATTGTACAAACTGTCTTTGAGGGACATATTCTCTTCAGAAATGGTATCTGTCATGATAGCCACACTATTACAGATATCACTGTCATCATTCCAACAGAATGTATTCTTAGATCCATAATGTACATTTTGCATAACATAAGAAGGTGAGAGAACAACTACATCACACATAAGTGTAAGGTATCCCTTAGGATAATAGACATTTTTCTTTGACTTAAAATCAGTGAGACTCATGGACAAAGGGCAGTGACGAGATTGATTGAAAGTGTAAAAGGAAATATGCTCGCCTTCAGAAAATAGCTCAAGTTTGTTGGATTCATCGATTTGTATATTCAATTTGTAGGATAAATTAAACTGTACGCCACTCTTTAACGAGTTTGTAATCAAAATTTCACCGAAGTTTTCGAATACTACAGTTATTTTCAAGCGAAATGTCTGCGAAGTAAGAAAATCAGTAAAATCTCCTGGAACGATAGTCTCACACTTTGAGAAGACAGGATCCCCGTTGCTGTCGTTCTTGCTTTTTATAATCCATTGAAAAGAACACTTCTGCTCCGCATCGCAGCTGCGGATATAGTACTGGACAGGCGTATCCATCTCGTTGGATGGGTCCCACATATGAACTCGCAACGTCAATGTGTCATTGGGAAGGAACAGGTTACGTTCGTCGTCACTTATTTGCAACGTTTTCATCTGTATCCCTTTAACTAATTCTTTCGTAAAATTACAATTTTCAAGTTGCCCTACGTTATAGAACGTATTCTCACTGGTGACAATTGAATACGACAAACTTAAGCACACCGGTGGGCCTTCTTTGTATAAAATGACTGTAGCCATCTCTTCTGGTTCCAAATATAGCTGCCATATACTTCCAGTTTTGGGCCATCTAAACTCAGCCTGGAAAGCCGATAGAGTCTTGCTAAGATTCACCATCTTCCAGAAAATGGTTACTCCCTTTTTCTCAGTTTCCATAAGATCAGACATTTTTTCTTGTACGAAAATTTCCCTCCGATAGTGAAAGAAAGGCACAATAAAATAAAATTATCTGTTGCCCACACAAGCTTTCTATTATCAATGACGCGAGAAATAAAATTTCTTTTATCATTATAAAGCACCACCTAGTGGCATATTTTATAACTTATCTCACTTATAATGTGATCATTTTCAGACTTATAAATACATCATTTTCAGTTTAAAAATTATATCTAAATAAAAACCCGATGAAAAATATAGATTGTTCTATTTACTGCATAGTAACAGGCTGTTATCATGATCGAGTTTTTTATCTACATTAATGAAAAGAGTTCCTCATTTCTAAAATTATCATTATGAACAGTAAACTTCCTTCTTCTCTTCTTGCAAAAGTAAAGAAAAAATAAATTAAAAAAACAAACGAGAAATTTTATCTACAAAACTTAACTTCATATCTAACAAAGAAGGACTTTTAGATATTCTTTTATCATTGAAAAAATATTAAAATGGTTTGTTGAAATATGAGTTGTATGTAAAAGGGCTGTGCAAAAAGTATTAGTATACAAATAAATTTAAATTCATTATATCGTGTTAAATTTATATATGGCATTTTTTTGTTTATTATTAATAATATGAAATTTACGAAGACACGAATTGATGTTCCATAATACATCATTATTAAAAATTTAAAAATAAAAATTTTACCATTCATACTCCAATTTGCTTATGTTAATTTTATAATTTAGTCATAAAGTAAAAAATCTAAAATAAAATTTATTTTAACATCAAAAATATTATCATCATACCAATTTCTAATTATAATACCAAAAATTTAATCATAATACAAAATTTGAAGTTCACGATAACATTATAACTTTTGAGATTATTAGAGAATTTTATAAGGTTGTTCAATGTGGCTTAATGAAGAAAACAACAAAAGGTTAGTTTATGAAATTAAAAATTATAAAATAAACTTAGTCATATCCATAAATCAATAGTTTTCATGGTATTTTGGGGACAATTAATTTATAAACAAAAATGGGCGTTTTTTCTTGAATTCTTAGTGAATATTTTTCAAATGGAGAAAACAGTTTATATTAAACTTAAAACGTTAGAAATTAAAAATAATGCAAATAATATGATAAATTGAATAAACTATCTTTATAATGCTTTGGAATAATATAGTTTTACACTTTACATTACAAATGAAAAACTCGAACACCATTTATAGGTTAGAATCTCACAATTTTATATCAGAGGCGTGTTTTTGTCATAGGCCTAATTTGATGTTTATCGGTATTACATTTCCCTTAAAATGTGTGAGGTTATTTAGAAAGAGAAAAGTTATTGTAAATCTTATAATACCAAAAAATAAGGTTAATAAGTAAAACTTATTTGTACTGTATAATGTACATTTTTTGTGTTAAAAGCCATTAACATTTTTAATGCTAATACGTTTACAGTACTTTAGGCTTTCAAATAATCAAAAACTATTCTATGCAGTCAAATGCATTTCATTCTTAAAAATTTACGTGATTTTTTTATTTATTTATAGAGATTTTTTTTTATTATAAGTAATATCAAGCTCAGATAGCACTATTATATTATTTCATTTTTTAGAATTTTTAATTACTGCTTCTTATTTAAAAAAAGCATCTTTGAACTGATGTTTTTTGGCACTAAAACTATATATTTTTCATTTTTCATGCATTTTGTCATTAAAATTTTGGGAGGATAACTTATTCAAAAACTTATTCCATAAAAAATAATTATAATTAATATCTTGATTTCGTTTATAATATCTTGAAAATTTAAAAATATTTTTTCAGAGCAATGCAATTTAAAAACACTTTGATTAATATTAATTCGCTGTAATAACTCTTTTGAAAGTTTCCGGTTATTTTTTAATTTAAGCTATTCATATTGTTTTTGTCATCCTAAAAAATATAGAAGTTAAATTAGCAATAAATAACTCCCCCATTCTAATCAAAATCTAACAAGTACATTCTTTGTTAGATACTGATTGAAAGCATTGAGATGTAATTGTGTAAGTGATTCACAAAATGCAAGTAATCAGTAAAATTGATTCAAAATGCAGACAGTAATGAATTCATTTCATTTATTAAAAGAATATCATTTGATGTTGGGTTTTCTCAAGGTAAATAAAATCAAAATCAACCCCAATATGCTACTTTATTTTTATTAAAAATTAACATAGATCTTCATTTGAAGTAATACAATTTTCAATTGCGCTCATTTTATAGGTAATAAACTATTTATTCATATTTATTTTGAAAGTTTAAAATTATGTTACAAATATGCATTATTGATTTGGACTTCTTCTGAATACCTAAAATGAGTTTAAATTTATTTCTATTTAACACAAATAACAGCTGATAGGATAATGATAAATATCAATATAGGGTATTTTTATTTACTTAGCTATTATATTTTTTGAAAACATATTTGGCTCAAAAAATTATTTTTGAATTTCTATTTTAAGAAAATACCCAGAAACAGAAAATATTGAACTCTAAATGAGATATTTTAAGCCACATTTTAAATTTTTATGAGATGGCAATTTTAGATAAAAAAAAATTATATCATAAAAGCTTCTAAATGTGCTCAAGTACATCATTAAATCAAGTCTAATATGTACTTGTCTAGTCAAAATCGAATCTATAAAATTCGAAAATTTAATCCTTTAAAGTAAGAGGATAATAAAATTTTATTATCTAATCTCAAAATCATTGCATTCAATCACTGCAACCCAGGACTGAGCAAAAAATATTTGAAGTATGAAAAACGTAAATATTTTAGAAAAGGATTTTTTTAGCATTTTACCTTCAATTTCTGTACTAAAAGTTATAGAATCATTGCAGTTCAAAATCATTGCAAGAGCTGGTCAAATGAATTCTTGTAATGCGAAGATTTCTAACTTTCGGTAGGTTTTGTTACCAATTTTCATATCAGAGTAAAGTCATTAAAGTAAGCAACTTAAGATAATATGAAATATCCAAAAAGAAATTAATATACATTAGGATAAAATGAAAAAGATGGGATTTTTCTTTACACTTCTTAACTTCTTTTTGCCTAACATCTTGCTTCTAAGAATATGAATTATAATGTAAATTGTGCAGTTATATATTCAATCAAAATTTTTATCATTATTAATAGACATAAGTTTTCAATCGTCAGTTAAAATGGCAATACTGGCAGGGTGATGTACTATTAACTCAATAAAAAAGGATGTAAAAAAATTAACGCTCCTGAATCAATCTTATTGAACAACAAAAGATGATTGATGGGTTTTTAATTTCTGCATTATATATTAGTCAAAGTGAGTGTTCGAAGATTTTCAGATTTATTTTTGCAATATAGAAAAAAAGGACTTTATCAATTGAAAGTTTCGAGAATATTAAAAAGTAATGAATATTATGAAAATTTATACAATTATTAGTTATTTTTCATTGTGCTATGTTATGTTGAAAGAACATATAAAAATGTTATTTTGAATTCTTAATCAAGTCTTAAATATTTAGTTTGAAACTATTTAGGTTGAATTAATATCTATTCTGACTTATCTAAACCCCAGATTGTTTTTCCCAGATTAATATATACAAAAAAATATGTCCAGCAAGGTAAATAAAATTTACTATCATTAGAACATTTGTAAATCATTTAAAGCGCTTTATTTTAGAACTTTATTTAATCCATTAGTGGTAACTTCAATGTTGTCATTCATAATACAATTCATTATTTACTTCCATTTAATAAGTTTTTAGGAATTTCATGATTTATCATAAACAGAATAAATAAATTACACGTAATATTTTTGTATGTAATTTTATCATTCATAAAATTAATCATATATAATTTTACTAAATATTCAAATGTCAGAAATTATCTTAACTTAGATTAATGTTTTCCGTGTCCTGAAATTCAACAATTATTCCATCTAATTATTCTTCGATTGTTTCTTTAAGATCTCATTTGACATGATACATAAGAGCCTTAAGGATAAGGAACTACTTTACTTTAAAACAGTAAGCATTATAAACTTTGAAGGAATAAATAAATTTAATAAAAAAAGGTATTTTAAAATTGGACTAGAGCTTTAATATTTTAATAAAAATTTGAATACTTATGAATGAGTCTTTTTTACCCAGCATAATCCACTAAAAATGATTTTCTTTGATATTTTAAATATATAAAATTAACTCTAAAAAGTTTTTTTATTTCCTTTAATGAAGTTATTCATTAACTCTTTTATTCATAATTATGTTAGAAAACTTCCTTGATTATTTTCTTGAGACATTATTCCACACCTAAAAAAAACTCAGTAATCAATTTCAGTGTCTTGATCGTTCTCATTTTCGGAAAATAGTGAGTTCAAATCCCGACCCGATCTAAGATCTATCATGTTCGCTAATGGTGGTACGTTAGATATGTCATCGTCGCAATATTCTCCATATGAAATGATATCTCGCGGGTGGCAAGAGAAGTCTAAAGGTCTTTTGACTAATCTCTGCTTTTAAACTATGGAGACCCACCATTTCTGGAGTCCGCGATAGAATAGTCATTGGTTGCCACACTAGACAAAGTACTTCTACCCTTTCTAGTGCTGAAAGGTGGTAAATGAATCTTAGCAAGTGGAAATACTGATAATAAAGAATACGAGAAACAAATCCTTAGCAGTTATTTCCAACCAATATTTATAGATAATTTAGAAAAACTCTCAGATATACACTTATAAAGTAAAATCTTGATAATTCGAATTACATAAAACAAGTCCACATTAAACGGGATCAGCTTTAAAATTCACGATGAAAAAAGTTATTGGTGGGTAAGAGAATTGAAACTGATATCATATGCAAAAAAATTACTTCTTCCAACTCAAAATAATAGTGTATATCTTCTTTAACTACAAATTTATTAAGTATCAAAAGAAAATCTAATAAAATGAATTTCAATATATTTATATCAGATAAATCTGTTTTAGATAACTTTAAATGCTATTTTTTAATTAAATCTGATTTATTCAAATCTAAAAAACTTTTTTAAATCTGAAATTCAAATTCTCGAATTTCCAGTATTTCCCTGTTGTTTCCTTACATCCTCTGCGGTTTCTTTTCGTAAAATATTCATCTTTCTCAAGAAAATATCAGAATAAAATTACTCTAGCAATTTTTTATGTATGTATAATATATTAAACAACTTAAGATCTGTTACTGTAAAAGAAAAACGTTATGCAAAAACATATTACAATGTAATTTCTATTATCTAAAATTATAACAGAAATATTTCTTTTTAATACGCCACAATATTTTTATCAGTTTTTTACACGTCAAGGACATACACATTTATCAGAGAATGAATCATGTGGCTTTTCAGAGTTTAGTATTATCAGAATCAAGAAAATAATTCAAGATATCAATTGGCACACTCACAAACATGGTTTCATTTTCCATTGCTCAGGAATTTCTGTAATTTCTTTAAGTATAAGCTTTAAATTTATATATATATATATATATATATTATTGAACTTCTATTCCGATATGGAAAATACCACCAAAATTAAGTCTAGTTGATTCTTCACACACAAATCCCAAAAAAACATTCTGTTAGGTTTCTACTAGAATTAATTTTCATTCAATGGAATTTCTTATACTTTTTATATGCATCTATGAATAATCATTACTAATTTTAAGGGTTCTAATTCAAGGTATATTTTGCAACTATTATAATTCTGTTATTTTGTAGCTAAAATAATTGTTGTTAAACTCCTAAAAAATATTTAAAACATTTTTTCAGCAAAATTTACTCCTTTTAATATTTGAAAAGGTTTTTTAATATATTTTTCATATTTAATCACATAAAATTAAATAAATGTTTACAAGAAAACCACACACACAATTTACAAATAGTTTTTATGAAGAGAGGTTTGATTTTTGTTTGTTTCTCTGTAATTATTCTCTTGTACTTGTTTTGGATATTTCTTTCACTGGAGGGCTAGCATTCTCTGGACTCCTGTATTTTAAAATGGATATCAATCTACTACAAAAATCCACACCCAAGGAGGATTCGTGTGCACGATACATAAGATGCTGAAAACAGTAGATCAAAATATTGACCCAAACTATGAAAGAAAAAAAAGTACTTGAGTTTACTTCAAAAAATTATAGCTCTTGTTATAATTAAGATTTTCACTATTAAAAATGGCTTCAGGTATTTAATTTACAAGCAAGGTTCATTGTGTCATCTTACTTAATCTTTTGTATAAATTTACTTACCTGCTTTGTTATGAACAATAGTATATTTTTATTATTGTCAAAGGCCAGATAATAGCAAATTAACTTGTAACATATTAATGATTTTACGAAATGACATATTTCATAGAAAAGTACTATAGAGAAAATGAATTACGAAAGTATAGTCATTTTAATTTCACCAAAAATAACTATAACGCTATAAGACAACAGCATATCGTCATGTTAATATATTTCTGAAAGATATATTTTAAAATTATTTCTCCAATAATTGTTCGTTTTCAAACGCCATATTGGTCATAGTAATCAATAGCAATAAGTAATCTAGATTAATCATGAATGTATAGCTTTATTGTTTGGTATTGAAAAGAAAATTTTCGTTATTTATTATGATCTTCTAATGTGTACTAAGTTATTTGTCATATTCTTATCCCAAAAAAGGTAATTGCTACCAAGAATATAAAATGTTTACATAAGATATAGTTTTCTTCATTTTTTATGTCTCATATCTTTATACTTGTTATGAGTTTAATGTATGTAAGTATATACAGGAAGTCAATTACGCTTAGAAGTTAATTTACATCAAGCTATTCCTTTCACCTTGTCTGTAATTTAAGATAATTTCTTATAAAAGAAAGTAAATTACATTTTCGAAGAAAAAAATATTATGTAGCTATGGTCGAAGGTTTCGAAAAAATACTATTCACTATTATTTTGCTTACAACTGTACTTCTCTGGTGTCTAGTATAGTTAGTAAATTTACTCTCTTATAATTTGAAACTCTTTTCAATCAAAATGAAATAATCATTTAACTCCGTATATTGAACAGATTAAAAGATTAACTATTGTTAGACTTCCTTAAGTATCTACTACTAGTTTTCCTAACAGGAAGAATTTTTCAAAGACAGTGGCTGTATTCATTGTTGTTAAAAGAAATCTGGAAAACTCCCAAGTTTTCACGTCTCTAGAGTGCATGCAGAGGGCAGTAAGGCGACATCCATCTCCCATAATTCGAATACAGGCAAGGATCAAACCTTGGCCTTCCACTCTGAAAAGAGCGTTAGTATTATCAGGCAATAGTGGGACCACCAAAAAACCTTTGCCTTAGAAAAAGGACTTCTTTACGAGTGAAACTTCTTTACGAAGGAAACAGTAAAACAAAACTAGTTTGCTGAGCAAGGACGTGATTTCTTAATCCAGGATAAAAAGTAAATCATGCGTTCAAACAAAAAAAAAATAAATAAATAAATATATCGACCTAGGAGAAATATAAATGTTAAATATGGCTTGTTTATTTATTTTTTGGCACTTTGTGTATATTGTTAATAATAGATTTTTCTATAATTTTTGTAACTTCTCTTAAATCCACAAGAGTAAATTCATTGGCTTGGGTGGAAAAATAGCTACTTTTAAAGTGCTACGTAGACTTCCTTGAACATAAATCAACGTATTAGACCTTAAATTTTCCTTTAATAATAATTTAGAAAAGTCTTACTTTTAAGAGTCTACTTTAATTAAGTTTCTAAAATTAAGGTTCAATGAATTTTAACTTCTGGAATATCAATAATGGAAAGATTCTTCCAAAACATTGCTTGGGATCAACCTCGATAACAAATGTCTCTGGATCTTTGAGATTTTAAGTCCATATTGAAATTATCATTTGCCTTAATATAAGATGCAAAAAAATTACTATATAAATAAATTCATTTATGAGAAATGAGACTTTCTCTAATTTTAAAATATCCATACAAAATGATCATATTATATTCTCATGACTTTCTGCTCAGTATCATTTTCAATTTCCTTCTCTGTTACACTATTTATATTCTTAATAATATTAATTTCATTATCACATCTTATGTCATTTTCAAATAGAATTATCAACTTTTCTTTGATTGTATTGCATAAAATTTGTATAGAATTGCATTTAAAATGACAGAAATATATTTCAGAATAGGACATATCCTTACAGTCTATCTATAAATTGGATCATATAGTTAAGGTTTTCTTTACATAAAGAGAACGAGAACGTTTTTCCGTCAGTTCTTTTTCAAGGTTAGAAAAAGACCATGTAAACCATCTATTTTTTTCTGTCAATCTCTTTCGAAATTTGAAGTTTGTTTTGAAAAATAAAATTCTCGACTGACTGAA
>JAPDSC010017058.1:441593-460980 GCA_026290005.1 Latrodectus geometricus | reverse complement strand
TTCAAGCTCATATTTACCATATAATTTAGGTAGTGAAGATTAAAAACAATTTTCCTACCCATACATTGACCATTATCTTTCAATCCATCTTTCCTTGATGTTGAACTTGATTTCAAATCAGAGTTTTATTTTAATCTGGGTATCTTTGAAATCTAAGTACCAAGTTATCTAACCTCTTTTCTCTTCGGTTCTAATACGTTCTTCGTTTCGTACATATCCCAATACTAAACTCTGATTGCATTGATACATTAACGATGTTTTCACTGCATAATTATTAATTTTTGAACTTGGATGTGATGCTTCTATCTTAGATTCTAATCCTTCTAATTTAAGCAATTTTATATACTCAAAGTTCTTAGCCGTTTCAGAATATATACTTTATACATAATTTTCTTGAGAGTTGATTTCTAAATATTTAACCAATTGATGTACAAAATGATAAAATACTTTTTCGAGTCGGTTAGCAATAAATTTTCATTTATAATTAGTATACATTATTTGGACTTGAGATTTAAAACAGCATAGAAAACAGTTTTTCAGTCAAGAAGGAGTATGCTTGTAAGAAAAGAGTATTTTCTTTTCTAGTTTAAATGAAGACCATTTGTTTGAAATCAAATGTTCTTCTGAAGAACAATGCTGCATTTTTAATAATTATTCTTTATATTTCAGCAAAAACTCCAAAAGCGAGGAAATTTATTATAAATTAATTGGTGATTCAAAAATTAATTTGTTAAAATAAATGATGTTTTAATAAATTAATTTTTTCATTACAGATATTTATTAATTAATTTTTATTGTAGCAATAATTGCAAAACGAACCACCATTAGAACTAATTCTGCTACCCAGTTTTTTCATTTATTGGTGATTATTTAGTTTGGAAAACTAATTACATGGAAACTTGCAATCCTTATTCATGTTTTGATCATAACAAAGAACTCAAGTTCTGTGCTTTGAAAAATGTGCTCTAAATTCTTCTCTTTTAAAAAGTGGTACGTTCTAGAAACTAGATATTTTATTTTCTAAACAACAAAAATGATTTACTTTATTTTAAATATATATACTATATAATCACTATATTAGTATTCAAATTACTATATGTCATTTTCCACCAAAAGTTCTGTGTAACATAAAACAGATTGATATTAACAAACACCCCATGAATTAGCTTATTTGTGCATTTGGTGTTTATTTAGGTTAACCACTTTTATAATAACCATGCATATTGTTAATTAATATAGCATGCATTGGTAATTTTTGCTGAAATGCTTAATTTTCAGATTTCATTAATTTTCAGAATGCATCAAAAAGTTACATATTCTACAGTAAAATTTCAACTTTAAAGTATGTAGACTATAGGGTCAAAATAAAAATATGTTACTCTATTTATAATTTACCCATGAGTGCAAAACTTTAAACTTTGTTCTTTATGAAAGGATGTAAGTATTACAATATTATATATAATCTGCATACTACATATTTGGGGAAAAATAGTCATATAATAATTAAAAAATATTATATTTAATCTTTAATTATAGATGATGGGACATACATATAACAGTGAATGATGCATACATACATAACAGTGCAAATAAACCTCAGACTATACCTTAAGATTAATGGGTTTGGAATACTCACTCATCACCAAGATCTTCGTAATTTTGAATCACCGTAGGTTGACGAGATCACACTTAAGATAACACTCAGCGTTCCACAGAATGAATGATACTGTAAAAATATGTTATTATTTTAATGAATCGTCTTAATTTTCAATGACAAAAAATATTATATTTTAATAGATCATAACAGTTATGAGCCACACATAATAACAATAATTATAATAAATGAAATATTTACGTTATTACCTTCCAGAAATTATGGGTTTAATTCCCACATTGGAAGTCAATGGATTATAGTGCTTACACACACCTTAAGTTTCAGTTAAACTATCTTTCGTTTATAATGAAGTGACTGAAGAGCAGCAAAGAAACTAAACAAAAATGCAATCATAGAATTGAAAATCACTTAAAGAATTATTCTAAAAAAGAAATTTAAAAAAGTTGTGAGTGAAACATAAAATTTTATATACAAATTATTTAAACTCAGCATTTCTTTACTGAATATCTTTCATAGCCATTTAAAATAAACTGAATTTCCTTACATTAAACATTCTTTTTCACACTTGGAAATATAATATGTTGTATTCGACAAGATTTTCTTCCAGATCGGATTATGATTGATAGCTGTTTATGGACAGCAACATTGCAGTTGCCATCTGTTATAACTCTACTTCTACAAGATACTGAAGTTTTTGTTCGTCACCTTTTAGAAACCGATGCAATTCATGCTTAGGAATACATATTGGTCATAAAATCTCCACCTCATCTTTGGTCTTTTTCTTGGTTTTCTTTTGAAAAGGAAGGTATCCAAGAAAAGGAAGGAGTTCCTTCTATCATCTCAAGCAGCAGGCGATAGGGAAACAGAAAAGGTGGCAAAATGGAATGGCTTCCGAAGTTTGGAATAAAAGTAACAGATGGAGAGAGGGCTCTAGCTACTTCATAAAAGCAATCTTTTCTTGGTTTGTTACTGCGTTGTTATGGTAACGGCTTGAAAAAGCAGCTTTCGACTCAATGGGACATTCCCTTCCAAAGAAATAGCCAAGCGTTCGGAGGATAAGAATCGAATGAGAGTCAGATGTCGTCTGAAAACATTCTACTATCATCGCAGGAGGAAAAATTTATTTCGGATAGCTTTTTCTCACTTTTGATGAATGTGCCTACCTTTCACAACAAAATATGTTACGCCTCGCCAATAAAACCTGCATTTTATGTTGCTGAGATATGAAACATATCTTGGGAATACATAATGACATGGATAGTTAAGAATAGATAACTCTTTCTTCCTATAGGTCTTCTTTTACTTCATTAGAAAATTTTAAGCAAAAAATGTTTCACTTATTCATAAAATGTAAATAAAATTTTTTAATTCTTTTTAAAATTTCATCCAGGTATACAGCAAATGTAAATATTTGATATAAATATTCACATTAAGAAAAATCTCCCTCAAACAGGGTTAATTATTCCTAATTATTTTACTTACTTATATGTATAAATAGGCAAATATAATATTCTAAAATGCATTATTCTTGAACGTTAAGAGGTACCCAAGAGAAGACTAGAATCGTGAAAATTAAATTTAGCTAAATAGAGAAAAATAACTTTCAAAATATAAGTATTAACCCACAATTAATAAATAAAAGGTAATTTTAATGTTAAGTGAAGTTATATACCATATTCTGGGTATTTCTTAAAATCTTTTCTAATCGACTGTGAATAATTCAAAAATATATTGTTATGGGATTCCTAGATTTTCTAGAAAATAAAGAAATATTGTGAACGAATTTATTAAGTAATTGAATTATAATTCTTGCAAAATTTCCATCCTTTACATTTTAAATAATAACTTTAATTATACATATTATTTTTGTTGTAGACTTCCAGTTATCAAATGACACAAAGTTCACAGTAATAAATTAAACGGTAGAGAAAAGGATTTTTTAATAGTATCTGACGTAATACACAAAACTTAAAACAAATTGTTTAATTTAAATAAAACAAAAATCGCCTTCTATAACCTAATATTAAAAAGATATTTTTGTGAAAAATTATTTATTTATTAGTGTTATTGGAAAGATTAATGCGTACTTTCTGTTAAGAAAACATTACGAAATTTCCAATGTTTTCAAATAATCTTATTAAGTTTGGTGTATTTTTCTTACAACTACTTCATTTTATTCGTATTTCATTAATACAGCATAATAAAGTATCATTACTTAAAAGGAGCATTTGGAAGAAATCACAATTTTGGTTTTTTCCAAATGTTCCGTTCTCAAAGCAATTGCCATATTATTAAAATCGTATTACATTTTAGGAATATATATTAGTCTGATGGAAAAAAATATCGCTCTATTGTTTAGAAGATAACAAGTTTGATACTTATGCCAAACTATGTCAAAGTTTGTTTTCTAATGAAAAATAATATAAACATTTATAGAATCTAACATTTCTCCCTTGATATAATGTGAAACTTAAAAATGTTTATGAAAACCAAGTGTTGACAACGTCACTTCACAATGTTTTGAAGTTACATTTAGTTTCTTAGGTTTTAATTCATGAAATAGGCATATATTTTAATTCATGAAAAAGCGCTCTATATATATATGAAATTTCTATAATTTTTAAATAATTTTCTAGAAATTTGCTGAGCATGGTACGTCAAACCTAACATGTCATTCTGTAACTTTAAGTTTGATAATAAGTTTGGTTCGGGGAATTTAAATCTCATATACACCGTTTTAACTAATAAATTTACATAAGTATGTATTTCTTTTGTAAACACCAATTTAAATGTTATCATTCTATAATTAAATCAAGCATTGTTTTAATTGTAATGTAATTTTAATTACACACTAAGCAACAAATATTTGGAATTAAACATTGTTAAAATGAAAAATACTTATTGGTAATTCAAGAATATTTGTAAGCAATTCTGCTTCCATGTTATAAATATTCTTGACATTGAGTTGATAATGTAAATTTATTCTTAGTGGTGAATATTTGAATTTGATTAACTTAATCAAAAAAATATAATGTCCAATTAGCATGAATATATTAGTCAAAATTCATCACAGATACTGCAATAAATGAAATAAAATATCATCATATGGACTGCTGTTAATTTATTGATATTTGAAATCAAAGTCATCTTTTTATATTACCAATAAACTTAATAATCCAAATTTAGCTTAATCCCAAAATTATGACGACATTATTTCATTGCCTTCATAACTAGTGTATGTAATCATCCATAAAAATTTACTATAACCACATGCTACATTCATTCAATATATCGTCATACAATAATAAGTTTCTCTGAATCAAACCAGTTTTTCTCATAATTCCTTTGTACTGCTCTTTTTAAATGAATTTAACATTGAATTTTGTTTAATTTAAAGACCACGCTTAAAGCAACGTTAGCATTACCCTACTTTCAAAACTAGTTTAAAATGCATTCTTTTCAATTGTGTGACTCTTTATTGATAGTCTTGGTGTTATAAAGTATTATATATTGTTTAAATTGCTTATAATTGAGCAAATTTCTAAAACATTTATAGATTGAAACTCTCAAATAAAAATTAAAAGAATAACATTGAAAATTTTACTTCTTTTCAAACCCAAATTGATTTTGTGGTAATCTAAATCCATCCTCTTATAAATAAATTCCATTTCATTGTTTTTCAATTTTTACTTTTATTTTTATTTTAATTAGATTCAGCCATTTCAACAAACATTGACAACAATAGCGAAAAAGAAAATGGCACTAACCTAATTTAAACTCAGTTTCGCCACCCTCAATTAAGATTAATCTATTCTGACCTAATGTAAACCATAAATTGCTTCAACAAAAATGCTTAGTCGAAACTTTAAAAGATTCAAACAAGCAGCGTAAGTAAAGTAATGATATTGCTATTAGGGGAATATGCAATATACTTAAAATACAAAAACATTAAATAAAATTTATTTTATTCTAACTCAATATTTATATAATTTCTCTTCGTTTTCATGAAATAGCTACATACTTTAACATACAAATTACATTCATTTTGCATAGCAATTTTTCAAGAATAAATATTTTAAAATAATAATTAATAATTCTTAATTTGTAATTAACAATTTTCTCATATACCTGATTCATTATTGAACGTTTTTCCATTTGGTGAAAATGTGCTTTGGGTCCCCTGGTTGGCGCATTTTCAAAAACGTCGATGCCATGGCGAAAATTATACCACTATTTCAAAGTGAAACTTAATTAGTGACCAATGAAAAGGCTGAAACAAAAAAGTAATTAATGAGCATACACGAAAAAGCGCTTTAAATTCTCGAGTTGGCGAGGAAGGAAACCTAAACCGCAATTTAACCTTCCATTCAATATAATTATGGAAACGTAAAATGTATAAAGAATATAATTCGTATCTTGGTGAGCATCAGACAAGTTATGATTTTATTTAAATTTGGTAAAAACTGCAGTTTAATATACCCGATTCTTTTTTAAACTAATCGACAAAAATAATGAAAAATGCAATTAAGTCTTAAGCTATAAATATTACGGTAGCATAATACGCAGTAAAGCAACTTTTTATGCATAATTGCATCGCACTAAATGTCTGAGAAAAAAAATTATAAGAGCACTCTAAACTGCCCTGAAACTTTAAATTTATCTATGTAATTCAAATAAAATAAAGTTATTTTGGTATGTTTTTTGATGTGCCTGTTTCCACTTGCAGAAGCTCCTGAACTCAAGCAACGAACTCACAATTTTAAATCACAGTTAAATAACGTGATCAACATGTTAACGTCTTTCTTCCCTATGCTCAGCTAACACTGCTATAAAAAATAGAATTCAACAGAAATTTAACGAATGCACATCTTCAAGCAAGATAATCTTTTGCAAGGTTACGCATTGAGTCTTGTATCTGCGAAACACGAAAGCAATGCCTTTCAAAGCCAGAATATCTCATATCTTTCGCGTATAATTACTTTATATATTCATTGAAAGCAAACTTTCAGTACTCAACTACTTATTTTGCAACTTAACTCTTGTTCTAATAGTTCTTCTTATTTTCTTTTTTTTTCAGCTTTTAGTACATCAGTTGGGTAACCTGATAAAAAAAGGCTTCTCGTAATTGGGTGGTGATGAGTCTTATATCTAACCCAATCTATGATCCGTTTTGTTTACTAATGGCGACTGGAGTACATAAAATAAGTTGTGATAGTAATGTCCTTCTACTGCTGTAGCATGTGGAGGAAGCTGCTACCTCAGGTATCGAACTCATCATTTGACCCTGGCTAAAAATTATGATAGATTATAGGCCACATTTAGAGAATTTTAGTTGGCAGAAATATGCTGTTCTAAGTATATACTAAGGAAACGAAGAACTTTTCACATTATTATCTAAACTAAAATAAAATGAATTTTTGGTTTTATTAATGTAGTTTTTATTTCATTTAATAATTTTTATTTTTTGTTTAAAATTTTTCATTTTTTATTTTATTTTTATAATATTATAGTAATTTTTTCTTAATTAATTTCACTAAGCTAAAAGAAATTTTTTAGTATTGTAAGGTTGAATTTTTCCTTAAAAAATATGAGCATTGCATTTTATTACATGATTTTTTTTGTATTACTTTAATATTTTTCGAGATATATATTTCTGACGATTTATGCAGTTAATATAGCTGACCTTGTTTATTTAGTCCTGGCTAAGAGACGAGGTTGATATCTAAGCTGGCACCTCTTTCGCAATGCCTCGAGAAGAAAGTACCAGCTAATTCAGCAGAAAAATTTTAAAAAGTTAAAGCCTTTTTCACAGTCTATTAGGACTGATTTATATCGAATTTGCAACTATTTAAATTCGAGTTTTTTTCCCCCACACCATCGCAATCCCATAATATCACGCAGCACTTATCATTAATTTGTTTTCTCTTTTAAGATACTAAATCAAAGGGTTAAAATATTTCAAAATAAAACGAAGTTTGAATAGTTGAAAATTTTTCAATTGTATCAAAATATTAACTAAAATGTACTACAATTATTTTCATTTTGTAACGTACACTTTTCATGGGCTAGAGCCCCCATGGAAGATCTGAATAATATTTCGTGTTACACTTTTAATATTATTAAAGAGTATTCCCTGTATTTATTCTTTATATTATCAATAGAATATGATTGACCATGATATTAAACTTCACTTTATTGGTCACGTGAATGTTATGCAATTCACTTCAATTCATCTTATGCAATTCACATAAATGCATCCAATGCAATTTATGTTTTGATAAGTTAATAAGTTAGGGTTTTTTTTTTTCTTCGAGAAGTTAGAGCCTGCTGATTACCACCAATATTAAAAAACGCAAACAAAGTGAAATTAATAATTTTCTTTAATTTGTGTGCTGATTACTTACAAAAAAGTAGTAATTATTTTAAAATTCGACAAAGCTTCATATTAACCTTATCATTCGTAATTCCAACCAATCTATAATTTTCATAACATGAACTTATATCGACATAACTCATGACGGATGACACTGAAAATCCACACGTCATCTTTTAAACCTGTAAAATCAACTATCAGGTAAGCGATATAGCAAACACGACCCACACCTGGAGGAAACCTCGCAAGTGGCCTGGCATAATCTCCGAAACCTAAGGAAGTATTCGAAGTCGAAAAAAATTCTATTCACCAGTACGGGATGAAAGTCGTCTGGCAAACAACCAGATACACCCTCCGAAGTAGATGGAGGGAGGTTGTAAGTAAATAATTCTGCAAAAGACGCATCAAGTGCAGGATGGGGGGAAACGATTATCGTTCCGTGATGTTAGGAGGGGGGTCCGTCAGCTGCCGAATGCGGAAGGCTTATAAGAGCAAAGCCACCCGATGCTGACGCAGCGAATTCAGAAGCGGTTCACCACTACCCTCTCCTCCTCTCGTGACAGATAGGGTGAATTTTTTTTTTTTTTTTTAAATAATATGTCCCACTTTGTACCATCAAGTATACCCGCCGAATTCTACCACGCGCTGTTTTCTTTGTAAAGATAAGAAAATGGATTTTTTTCCCCGTAAATTTTGGATGACATATGCGTTAAAAGTCATTTGATGAGGTATGAGATTCGGATATTGTCATAATCCATTACATTAAGTGGCAACATTCTTTTTTATATCTTTCGTTCTTATTTTTGTAATTAGATGCAACTAACCTATAATGATATGTCTTTTTTTTATTCTTTTGAGGGATTAAATATCTTGAGTAAATTCTGAATGACATTTAAAAAATAAATATTCTGAATAAATTCTTAGGCATAAAAACGAACAGTCACCCAGAAAATACGTGGTAAATATTCATTTTCCTAACAAATGTGATATTTTCTAACCAATAATGCTTTTTGATTTTATGAGTAGTTATGAAAATGCTCTTTGTAGATAAAATCAGTTTTGCTGAGTTAATAAGAAAAGGCCTTCTTGATATTAGATCTTTATTCCTCTATTTATGTTGGTAAAGAAATACAAATGAAAAAAATTATATTGTTACTAAAGTGATTAATTTATTCCTTAACTGTAATTACAAATATCATTCTCCGTCAAAGATATTAAGAAGAAAGTTTTAGTGTGATAAAGAAAACCTTTATTCAAGCATATCTGGAATATAAAAATTTCAGTACCTGAATTTGTATTGAAGATCCTTTTTAAGAGCACTCTGACTTTTGTCATTGGCTTTTGAATAATTTATCACCAATGTATGAGACGTGATCATTCTAATTAAAATTTTCATTTTTTTATCATGAAATTCTATTTCTGAACTATTCGTTTCAGTTCATAAATCTAGAACTTAATTTATAAATTAACGTAAGTATATATATAGAAAACAAAAAAAAAACTATAAAAGAGTATATCAACATAATCATCATTGTCTTTTAACATTTGCAAGAAATTTTGTTTCAAAAAATTAAACAAAATTGCTTTATCTAATTGATGAAAATTAAACAAAAGAAGGTTAACTCCTCAACTAAAAATTTTAGTGAAGAAAACCAAAGATCAATGAATTGATCTAGAAAAATATTATTAACTGAAGAATTTCTTTGAAAAAATTGTACGTTTAGTAAAAAAAAAAGTTACTCTTTATAAATGAGGGCTAAATTTAGTCATAACTTGCATATTTTAAAACAGATTCTTAACTATTAAAATCATAAGTTAATGAAGTGGGAATTGAACACGTAAGCATCTAAATTCAGTGGCGGAGTGGTCACAGTCAGCTTGGCTCACGGGACCAATAGTACTTTTAAGTACTATGATTTAAAATTTGCTATTTATTGAAGATAATTTTTTCCATTTAAATATTTCATGTATACGTGTGTGAAAACAATTTAAATATATCATTCTAAAATATTTATTTATCTTTACAAGGATTGAAATACTTTATCTAAAAGACTTCTTGTAATTGTTAACAGTTTTCTTAACCATAAAAAATTTAAAAAAAAAGTAAGCTTATCTTTAAATATTTATTTATATTGCTTTTATAAATATCATGAAATTTTATAATTATCATCAAAATCCAAAAATTTCTGAAAGAATCCTAAGATAAAGCAGCATGATAACAAAGAGATGTTGAAATCAAAAGCGAACAAAAAATAAAAATCCAGGGAATATGGAATGAAACTAAAACAAAATATTAAGAACATAGCACTTTTTTGAGATGTAGTTGAAACTCTGAGAGTTGCAACTACGTCGTTCAAAGTATTGCAATAGTTATAAATTTATAATTTATTTAAAACATGACATGTATAATGAGTTTTGTGATATAACTCCCTAAATTTTAAAATTTTTCAAAAAATTATAATTTATTGAAAATACTTTAAATTTAATAAAAATTCAACTCAGTAGTCTTATTTAGAATAAAATATATACATTTTTTAAAACAGTGACAAAGAGCCATACCTCTGTATCACAAGGAAAAAAATTCTGTGTGTAAAATACTCATTCCATCCGAAGTATATAAAAAAATGGAAAAGAAAAATACTTATGTCTACCATTTCTCAACTAAAACTATTTAGTTGAGAAATGGTAGACATGATGCATTCATGAGTAGCATGAATGCATCATGATGATTTCATGGGGCATTCATGCTACTCATGAATGCATTCCTCTCTAATATATCATGCATGATGCATTCCTCTCTAAGAAATATTTTAAAACTATTAAGCACAGTGGTTAAAGAAAATAAATTTGTTGGTTAAGCTTATGCATGCTTTACTTTGCAACTCTTGTAGCTACGATTTAAAACTTTCACAAAAAGAATTCAGATACGGAAATTTGAAAACAGATGCTTTATAAGAAATGAACATTTGCAACAAGGTATCTTACAAATTATTAATCATAAAGAAGTAAGAAAGATACTAAAACTGAAAATAGTTTCTATAGGATAAAATTAATATTGGCTATAAGTAATCTAGCGAATAAAATTAAACATTAAATCTAGTGGAAAGTTTTTAAAATATCAAGATGTACTCAGTAGAAATTATTTCGTGAAAAACTTGTTAGATACTTACAAAAAAAACAGCTCATTTTACCATTTAGAAAATTTCTATATTTTTCCCATTAATATCAGTATTTTGCTCAGTAATTTTTAAATATTAATATGCTCATAAATCATCATAATGGAAAAAACTATATGTATATGTGCATAATTTTTCTGTGTATTTATATAATTCTTTCCTATAAGTTAGATAGAATTAGATATATATGTGCACCTATATTTATTCTTATCTAAGGAAATTTTTATCTAGCCTTAGGTTATATAAGGATACAACACAGAATACCGATATTTGAGCCAAGGGAATACTATGGAAGAATAAAAAAAAATGTCATTTTGGGTGCAAGAGAAATTTCAAGAAAAGCCAAGAATTTTTCTGAATATAGTGGAGAAACAGTTGTTCTCAGAACCAAAACTCGAAACGGAGGAAAAAGTTCGCATTTTATTCTAACAAAAAAACGCATACTGGAGGAAGAAAAAAATAATCAAAATCGCTAGAAAAGAAAGAGGAATAGTGAACGATTACTTTCTGTCTCACGGCACGTATGCGCTTGGAAATAAGAATGGAAATGCTGATGGGTTTGGAGATCAAATCCCTGATATTTGATGGCGACACGCCAGAGGCCATCTTGGGATTTCGAATACTGTAAGAGGGACAGTGTCCACTTTACCAGGGATTGAATTCTTGACCATGCGTAGAATAATACTAGAAAGTTTTCGATCGAAACAGCACGACGGTTTAAGCATGCTCTGATTCCCCATCAATACGAACAGCAGATTCATAATAATAATTCAAGTCCTAAGAGTCAGGCTTGTTACTTTATTCCCACAGAACTCTGTCTATCAAATGAGAGTTTTGCGTGAGGGAAAGTAGTAACCAATACTCCTTTTGTAAAGTTAGGAAAAGGTTATTGCTTATACAACAATTCGCGCAACTGTAATGTATATATAAAAATTTATTTGAAAATTTTATTTGCGAGTATACCCAATATCAATAAAATATTTTGGCAGACATTCTGCTCGTAATCCATTATATTATTTGTTTATATTCTTCCTATAAGTAATTCTAAAAGTATTTTTATTTAAATAATTTTTTTAAACATATTTTTGGTAATGGATAGCTTAACTGCTGAATTTATCCACTATTATTTCTTGACACCTCACAGGAAAAAAATTAATTGTTAATGATGGAAGGCATTTATCATCTACGGTGATTTTAGAGCAATTCTTTCAATGATAATGAGTCATCATCACGTTAACAAAACAAGAAATTCAGAAAAATCCAAAATACCTCATCAGAAAGATTCGATTCTTTTTCTGGTGTTCATTAATAATTGAACTGACACTCACACAACTATCTTCTCAAAACATTGCAATTTCACCATATTTCTACTATGGTGAACCATGTCATGCTTGATTTGCTCCCATATGGTTCTGTTTTTATATATTTTTTAATTGAGACTGACAATTTAACCAGTATATCCATACTCGATTTAAAAAGCAAGATGGAGACTGATTCAATAGTAGAATAGAGCAATAATTATTCAGCACCAATTTCATTACCTTTTTCCTTAGAGATAAAATATTCCTATTTATCAATCTCAAATGAACTTAATTATCATACATTTTTTCGTACATTTTAAGTTCTGAAAATCCTCACTTGTAAATTATTTATTTTAAATTAAAATTATGAAAAGAACATGTGTTTATAAGCATAGAAAGATTTCATTATAAAATAATTTATTAATTTCTGTTTTAAATATAACTAAACTAATTTAATTCAAAATATCAGAGACTTATTACAAATTTATTTTTCATTAGTTTGATGTATTTTCTGAAATTCACTAATTATAGTATTGTTTATAATTAAATTTAAAAGAAATATTTTAGGAGTTTAAATTTTAAAAATAATAAATATCCCCATATTTTAGAAATTTTCAGTTATACTAATTGTTTTAATACATAAAGAAAATAATTCAGTATTGAGTTTTTTCTTGCTTTCAACTGCTCTCAATCTTTATTTCTTATACATTCTTTCATAAGGAGTTTATTTAGTTAAAATGCTATCTATTTTCCAATGTAGCAGAAACATTTCACTCAAACATATTTACTGGTTTTATTATATGAGATAAAAATACTGATAAATTAACCGCAATAAAACAAAAAGGAATGTTTTTATTTATTTCGTTTTCTTTAGTAATTAAAATAATGTGAAAATTTTAATGGTTCTTTTGTAAACAAATTTTTTGAGATTTGGGAATTTTACTATTGATAAAATTTTATATAAATTTAACCACATCTTCTCACATTTATTGTTTAATGTATTGTCTCTTTTGTCTCTCTACGACGTTTTACAACCCATAACTATTTCGATGAAATATAGAACGTAGATGAAATTTCGAAATACTGTGAAACTTGATTTAATATTTAACAAATAAAAAGTCGAATTCATTAGCTATCGAACTTAAAATTTGAAATTGAAGAATATCACTGGAAGGTTTTAGCACACAACGCAGATTGGAAAATAAATAAGTTTCTTCTTTAGATAAATATTTTCGTGAAATATTTATATAGTAAAATAAATAAATGTATTTCATTGGAAACGGGGATGTGATATTTCTGTAAATATTATGTTATTCTATATTAACTTTATAAGTTTGTTTGGAAGTTTTTTTTTTATTGCTTACTTGACTTGGCCAGTAAATTCAATATTAATTAAAAAAAATTTAATAAGAAAATGGGAAATGTGTTTGCATCAATATGGAGGAGATTCATTTTAGTTCTAATATCTGCATACAAAAGATTAAAAAGGTTTTGTTGAGTCACACAAAATTATATATTTAATGGAATAATATTGATCAATGAAATAATACTTTGACTTGAAAAGATATTAGATGAGGAAGTTAATGCTATCAATTTTCTGTGAAAAATAATGTAACGTTTTACTTACTGAAAATACACTATATGCATCTCAAAGCTCATAGAATCTCTTAGATTCTAGTATGAGAAAATTCTGTCACATTCTTCCTATTATTATGATTTATATTCTTTTAATTTTGATTCATGACATTAATTTAAAACATTAATTTAACCATAAGACATTTTGTAACTTAGACTTCGATTCATTAACTTATATAATTACGTAAATGATAAATTTAATTTAACATTGTTAGATATAGTATAAATGTTTTTTATAAATTAATATAATTCTGTTCAATCATAAATATAACATAAATACAGTTTTACCAAACATAGTATTGGCTTATTTGATCAAAAAAGCGTATATTTAAACGAAATTTTAAAGGATTATAAAATACTTAAATTACATTGTTGTTGTCTTCGTGTGCCAGCTAGGCTGGCAATAAGGTGTGTTCTACTCCCCTTTTCCAACTAAATTGTAATCTGGTGTCGAGACCGACTTCTTCAGTACAGTTATGCCATATCACACCACCACAAACCCGTTTATAAGGAGGGCCACATGCATCCATCATCTCAGAAGAAGAAAGGACAAAGAAACACAGAGAAAGAAAGAATTGAAACGTCCATGCCCGAACCGGGATTCGAACTCGATCTAGGAGTCAGAATATATTGTTTAATTCTGCAGTATTTTTCACCATTAAAATTTCGTTAAACAATTGATTCAAAAAATATTATTTTAGTTTCGGATGGTATTTCTTTAAAAAAATTCTCAAATCTGTATGCCTTTGCATATGAAATGATATATAGTAAACACGATAGAGATACAAACATTTTACTTATGTATATATGTATATATATATATACCTATAATGCAGCCATATGTAATAATTTCATCATGACAGACTTCAACATATTCCTACTTTGAGAATATTTATTATATTGTACTATCATCCGATGAAAATATTTCAGTTCGTTCTTCATTCCTATAAATCTCATAAACTTCTTGGATTGTTAAGTTTTCCAATGCAGAAATTTTTACATTCTGATGCTCAAACTTCTAATAGCGAGTAGTTATTTGTTTGCGAATTCATGAAAATAATATTAGTAAGGCTGGTAACCTCCCAAAAGAAAAACCTTTGAATTATAATATTAGTTCAAAATCTGTAGTTTATGAAGGTTATCTTAAAATTTTTATTTCAAAAGGGATTATCCTCAAAAAATCGCTAGCGCGCACGATTGTGATGATTTTTTATATAAAATTATCACAATCGTACATGATTAATTAATTAAAATTAATCGTACGATATTTTAAATAAAGAATACATTTTCATCATTGAGCTTAAGTATTTGAAGAGCTATTACAGGGTAAGTAGTTTATGTGTGTAGCATAAAATGGTACTCGTAGGCGAAAAAACCAGATTATGCAAGGGGGGAGTTGGAAACTGTTTTTCAGCACGACATATTGTGATTTTTCATCCACCATATGGAACTCTTGCTGAGATTATAATTGTTTTGAAAGAACAATGGTAGCCTTTTTGTCTTACCTCATAGATCGTAAAACAGTTGGTAAAAGTATGACTAAACATCCTTATTTTTTTTTTATTAGCTGGACGCACTCCACATAAAGATAAATTTTCATATACTAAATCGACACTTCAAATTTTTTATGCCATACATGTCCTATTCTTCATAAAAAAATGAAACATTTTGTTTCAAAATTTCCTTTTTAATATCAGCTGATGTTTTAGAAACAGTTATAAACTAATAAAGAATTCCATAAAAAATGCATGCAGATATTTTTATGATATTTTAAAGAATAAAGAGAAATTTATATAAAAAGAAACTTAATATTAATTAATATGATAAAGTTATAAGCTAAAACTTAAGAAAATATATTATTATAATGCAAATCAACAAATTAGTGGAATACAAAATGTCGGTATTTTTTCATGCATATTATAAAAGTGTATATATTCATTATTCCTTCTCTCATTTCCTTTTGTAACGGAATAAATTATCAAAATGAAAAAATATGTGTGTGTAAAAACAGTTTCTGTATTCATTTAAAAAAAATAGTGGAATATCTCTATTTCTTCTAAAATGTAAATGAAAATTGTGCTGAAAATGATCAAAGTAAACTGAGTGAAATTACTGAAAATGTAAGCAACTATTTTTTATCAAAAAATATAAATTATTTATAATTTTTTTATTTTTATAAATAAATCATTAAAATATGTTCTTAAAGTGATTGAAATGAAATTTTCTGCTGTACGCAAAGTATTCTAAATCCTTTTTAATAATAATTGCAACCAGATTGTGTTATATAGTGCAGTTTTCTCTTCATTTGCTTTGTTAGGTGCTTCAAAAATCATATTTTAAAATGATTCTTAAAAGAATGATTTTTTTTTCTTTCTGTGAAATTGAATGTTATTCACTTTCACTGATTGATTAATTCACTGAATAACAACAGGAATCTTATTTAATGCATAACACATTAGTTACTTAATATGTGAAATAGTATTTAGACAATTCGGTGATTTCCAATTTATATAAGCAAATTGATCCTTTCTTCACGGATTATAAAACTTATTTCCAATTTCCAAATTTTGTGATTTTCAGAATATGTTAAAGAAAATAAATATTAAATATAAAATATTGAATAATGTTTCACAATATATGTAACAAAATTAAAAAAAGTTTTTTTGGGATTAAACTTTTTGGATTTATACCTTTTTGGCTTCAACATTTTGATCAGTTTTTATTGAAGACGCTGTTTTGGAATCTAATCAATTTGGTTGTAGCTTTAAGAACACTTTTTTACGAACTTGGAATGATTCGACCAAAAACTCTAAACATAAAGGGACTCTAAAACATTACAAACAAAAATGTTCAAAGTGGAAATCGATATTAGTTATTTAATTGATATTCGTATTTTATTATATGTTACAAAAATATAAACGCACTACAGACCTAGTAACATAATTATTCTTTTATTTTTAAATGGCTTCATTTTTTCTTGCTTTCTAAATATCTTTCTTATGATTACTGTAATAGTTATTAACTACATCTCTTGTACTATTGCCAAAATTATTTATTATTTGTAATTATTTCATTTGTAATTATTTATGTGATATGTACATTATAAATGTTTCTATTATGAGTTACCAATTTTTACATTATTTTCAATATTGTAAAAATTGGTAACTCATAATAGAAACATTTATAATGTACATATCACAGCTGATAGCTCAATAAAATATATGAAGATTATTCAGAAATTAGTTTTATTAATACTTTCTATATACAAACATTATATATAAAAAGTATGAATTTCATTATACTAGCTAAGCATAACATTAATAGGACATTGTAATTATGCTTTTAATTTAGAAATATAGCACAATTATTCATATATCATAACTCTTGAAACTTCAATTAAATTTTTATTTGAAGTTACATTTCAACATTTCTAATGAGTATACTACAATTTTATATATATTAATTGTAGAAGAGAAATTCACATGAATGCTGAATCTGATTTTTAAGTTAGATATTAGTTGTCATCAATATTAAGCGTGATCACTTTGTACAATTAATTCAGCGTTTGTAACAGCACAATTATGTTTTCAGCTTGGTTGAACTAAGAATTAGAATACTCTTATTTAATAGAGCTAAAAATTAATAAATGAATTCGTTTTTGAATAGTTTTGAAATACATTTAAATGTATATTTGAAAGATAAATAATAATTTTTAAAATAGGTATTATTAGGATTAATAATTAGTTAATTTTCTGAAATGTTTGTTGTCATCAGAATATTAATAACCAAAGAAATCACCAATATTTTGCAGCTTAATGTTTCATTAACGTTTGCTTACATCATTCAAATATATTTTCTGTTATAGAAGGTAATAGGGATTATATGCTAATTTTGTAAAATACTAATAATATTCCAATAATTAACCAATTTTGTAAGCAATTGCAAAGAACTTGAGATAATTATATTCAAAAACAACGATTTGTTTAATAAATGTACTAGCAACAAGTTTCTCGTGTAAGATGACATTTTAAGTTTGTAAATATTTATTATAATTTATATATTGCAATCTATTAAGTCTCTTAAAGATATTTCATTTAAGAAATTAAATTACTTCAAATTTTAGCAAAGTATCTTAAAATTTGCTTCAATTCAATGATTTAATGTGGAAATAAGCAAATTAAATGCGCAATCTTTAGTGATCGCTCATTTGTATGATATGATATGAAGCGTAAATTATAAACTAAGAGGTCCCTTCTTAACACTTGAATATAATTTAAAAGTGCAAAACAATTTTATACATTTAGTAAACTTAGTTGGTATAAATAGGCAAGAAACATACATTAATCTGCTGCTAACAAAATAGTGATACGGTAACCCTATTATATTAGCAAAACTAATTAATTAATCTCTTGAATAAAAATTTTATTTCTATCCTTAACTGCTTTATATATTTATGAGCATAATTCTCCTACAATAAAATAAAATTCTAGGGTTAGTGTCAAGGATTTTTGGGGGAAGTAAGAGACAACTATATTTATTAAACAATTTCTATGTAGCAATGTCATGAGCCTCAATTGTTTAAAATTATATTTATCTGAAATTTTTATTATATTAGATTTAATAAAATGTTTGATCTACATCTGCAACATTCATTTCAAAATATTTATGTTTTATCTGTAAGTTTTGCTGATACCAATGAAACTATCCTTTATTAAAATTGTAACACTAAAATCTTTTCATTTCCATTTCCAAATAAAAGAAAAAGAGATTCGAGTTTCCAAATTTCTATTATCTTCAAAACTCGAAATATTAATTAAAATTCTGTCATCATACCTATGTTAGCTAAATTTATTCATACCAGAATTCTTCGTTACGGTTATTTGTTTATTACTCTCTCTCTCTCTTTCTCTTTCTCTCTCTCTCTCTCTCTCTCTCTCTCTCTCTCTATGATGATTTTTTATACGTCAGAGATTCTTCGTCTAAAATCTACGCTCCAAAAAGGACTTAAGCCGTAATGAAACTTTTATGTTTGAGATAGAAATTAAATGCATATGAATTTAATCATGATATGCATTATTAAATCCCTAAATGAATTACCAATTTTATGTTTTATAAAAACATATTATGCACTGTTGTAGCGGTTTACAGTTACAACACGTTAACAACACGACAGCATTTTTATTTAAAGATAAATAATTCAATAATTTATTTTAAAAATAAAATTTGCATAAAAGATAAAAATTTTAAATAGCATCTATACTTAATATATTTATTTAAAATCATTTGG
>JAPDSC010017058.1:408821-436593 GCA_026290005.1 Latrodectus geometricus | reverse complement strand
ATGTAAACATTCTTTCTTTTTTTCATTTTCCTAATTTACTTCCGTTTCCTAATTCACTAATTTGGAATGGGAATGTCATCCTCTAATTCCACCCCCACAATACTCAGCCGCTTTTCCCTCTTATATCGAATTTTTTTATTCTTTTATTCTGTGGTTGGATAATTGATTCTGACAGACGATCCAGATTTCGAACGGACATCACCGAAGCTCCTCCTACAACACGGAATCCGCGGATCGGCAGACGACAATTCAACTGACGGTTGAGTTGCTGAAGAATTTTTCCGTATCCGCAAATTTCTTGTTTCCCGTAATTGCGGATTTATTCATTTTTCTTCGAACAAAACCTGGCCAAATCGAATGCTCCTCCCCTTTCAATTCTTTATTTAGTCTTTTATTTAATGCTTTTTTATATTTTCCCCACTTCATTTGACCAAGAATTATTCTTTTATGAAATAATTTGAATGCATGATATATATTTATATCAATGTTTTTTTTTTCTCAAATAATTATTGGTTCGTTTTTGTCATTTTTATTCTTTTCTTCTTTTGAATACATCATTCATTTTTAATTTAAGATAAAAATAAATTATTCTAATTTCAAAAGAAAATATTAATGAATTTTCCTTTGAAGAAAGCTCGTAAAAATTTACTGCAAATTAATCAGCAATAGTTCTAATGACGAAAATAAAGGAAATGATGAAAAGTAAAATTAAGTTTCCTATACATTTCTTTCTTTAGCTTGAGTATTAAAATTGAGCTTAAATTGGGTGAAAACACAAAAGTTTCTCAAACTTTTTAAGAGCTTATTAATTAGCAATCATTCAATACAATATCCATATTTATTAATTATTAACTGTACAGATTTATGTTGGTTGTTATTAAATTGATGTTATTATTTCATTCTTTGAGTACATGAAATATGACCAAACATTTCTGTGTAGGTTTCTTTATAATCTTGCATATGCTTAAACGGAATACTTTTAATGCGATTTAAAATATATATACATATACTTTAATACATTCTAACATGCATAAAATAAAAATATCTCAAACTTTAAGAAAGAAATTATTTTTAGATTTTTTAAATTCATTTTGATTTAGTTTTCACATGATCTACAGCAGGGGTGGGCTTAAAGGATACCCCAATTGGCCAGTGAATTACCAAGACATTTAAAGTGATTTCCTCGGAGCTAATTGTTATGATTCTAATATCTAAAAATATACTAAATCCCCAAAAATCATTGAAGATGATAGGAAGACAATTAAAAAGTACCTCGTGACCCAAAAAAATCTGCTTATCTCTGTTCTACAGTACACAAAATATATAAAATCATCCACTCAGGCCACTCAATCAGTGAATTTAAACGTCATCAACAGACTTAAACATCATTACTGAAATCCATTTATCCTTTCCCCATTTCTCCTAGAATTAGAACAATTTCTGAATCATTAATAGTACAACAACTCTCTTATCCTCCACACATAATTTTTACATATTCTTTTCAAGAAAGATTTCAAAGCTGTTAACTACCAATTGTGCTCCCACACCATATTAGATGCAGAACACTTCCCTTTATACGGATTTTTATTTTGGGCTATACTGATATATATATGAATTAGCATTTGGAATTGCCAATATGGTAAACTGCCTCATTCGATCGCGGAAAAATCGTAGGTGCTTGATGCATGGACTATTCAATTTCCGAAATCATCAGGCAGTTAGAATTTTCAAGGTAGACAGTGTCAGGAGTATACCAGGAATACATGGATGGTGGATTTAGTGATCGGGCAAATAGCAAAGGACAATTAGCCTTAACATTGCATGTTGAAATACTTCTCAAGCGTATTGTACGTATCCAGTGAAACCAAACATTAGCTCAAATTGCAACCAAATTGAATGACGGTGCCATTCATACAGAAAGTGATCGAGTTTATTAGGTTTAATGTCATAAGCCAAGGCTTTTATATTTAATATAATACCTAGCCATAGATAGGTGATTAGCGCTGACTTACTTCCTCGAATTCCACCATCTCGGGAGAAGCCCGATAGAATCATTCTTAATAAAGCCAGTAAACTCGCCATTTTTTACTTTGCCTTGGCCTTTTTTCACCTCTTTTGGAAATTTGCTAACGAAATACCGTATTGTCAAATCTTTTAAATTGTACGAGCTGTTAAATCCTTTATTTATTTTCCAATTCGTTACTAGTTAGGTATTCTTAATTCAGTGGCACTACAGGTATCCATTTGTATTGCATAACCACTCATCATATGGTATCCATAATGTTATAAAAATCACTTTCAAATTTTCTAAAGTTGATTAGTATAATTAGATATTCATTTCTAATTAATTTTAACAAAATTTTTACGTCTTAAAATTCCTCGGTTTCTACACATTGGTGAAAAAAAAACGCGAATCAGTTCTTAAATTTTCATAAATTTAACTTATTTCTTACCTAAATAAATTAAAATAATTTTGTGCATTAAATAAAACACTTCTTCTTTTAGTTAAAAATTGATAAAATTTAAAAATTAAAATTTCAAAATGTTTTTACAAACTTTTTGAAAACACATTATTAAATATACTTTTGATTTAATTAAATATTTTTTAATATTTCCCTTATTGAGATTATTTTATGTTAGCTATATATGAGAGAAACTTATATTTATTGTACATGATTACTGTCACGATTGTCGGATGAAATCACCCATCTTTTAATAACAAAATTACCACCGCACGTCAATTACCACTTTCATAGTTTCAAATAATCCCGCATTAGACGTTTTTTGAGTCTTCTGTTTTAAAATTTGAAAAATTACACATCACAACTTCTCTGACAGCTTTTCGATCTGTAGAACTTTATAGACCTTTTTTTTAGCATTAGAAATGGCAATTTTGAATGGAATATAAAAATTTACGTTTCGTTTAAAGTTTTACATATAATTTTTACATGTAATTACATGTATTTAACATTAAAGTTTTACATGTAATTTTACGTCTTTAAAATTAAATTGTATCAAATTCAAGCTGCATATAATTATTTATAAAAATTTAATAATAGCAAAAGAAATAAAAAATATTTTCTCCTTTAATAGTTTAAGTTTACCCAAAAATATTTTGTGCGAAACAGACAACAGAGTTAAAGCCAAATCTTCGAAACTCAAACTATCTACAGACAATGTGATGTTATTGTAATTTTACTTTTACTTGTAAGTGAATGCATATTATTAAGGTCATACTAGTTCTCAACAAAGTTTTATTTGCTGTTTTGTATTTAATTCTCTAAAGTATAAAAAACAAGTTTTTTTTTGTAATTACTCCATCCATTAAAACAAGATGAACAGGCAGCTCAGTTTCCGGATTTGTGCCAGATATATTTTAGACTCCCTTTGGACAGTGGAACAGAACTTAATAATAGATCATCAGCTTGAGAATGAAAAAATTATGATAAATTTAATTCGTTACTGTCATTTCGTGGAAAACATCACAATCACAATGCCTGGTTTATATGCTGAGATTAATGAATTTATGAGCATGCGGTGTTCTTTTACAAGTGCTTCTTTTCAAATTTAATGCTTACAAGCAATTTTTTTAGAAAAGAATATGGAATCTACCGTGAAAATTTTAAGAAATTGGACAGGTGAAATTTCATTTTTTTATCTCGTGAATTTAGATTAGTTTTAATGGGTTTGAAGTTTAAATAAGTTTTGCTATTTTTATAGTAAGGCAGAAAGCTTTTGCTCACCATTTTTATGCAAAATTTGCTTAACAAATTCATTAATGTTTGCTTTTCTTTCAGTTGATAAAATATTTTTTTTCATTGTTTAGGGCTCTATATATTATAATGCTAATAATATGTTAGAACGCAATGTATATTTTATATATTTGATTCAATTGAAGATAATTGTAAATAGAAGGGTTATATATGTTAATCTCATATGTTAATCTAAACCATTTTACCCTGTGAAGAAATTGTATGGCCATGTATACCACAACCTTTTACCAATGAGTCTTTTCTGTGCCTATCTTAACTCCCAACAAAAATATGTATACTAAATTTATAATGAAAAATCCATGCACCAAAGAGGAATTACCCGATGGAGACAAAAATTTGTAGATAGGGAGAATGTGTACAAATAGAAATTGATTAAAATTATCGAACTATAAAATAATTGATTTCATAGTTACAAAGAAACGAGCTCAATAAGGTGTTGATCTACCTCTAGCCTGAATGAAAGTTGCTACATGGCGTGGCATAGACTGATAAAGCTCTTGGATGGTCTTTTTTAGTAATTCTTACCAAATTTGCTCAAACTGTAAGGTCATCAACATTTCCTGGTGGATGCAGACGCCTTCCCATCATCCCCTGAATGAAAGTTGCTACATGACGTGGCATAGACTGATAAAGCTCTTGGATGGTCTTTTGTAGTAATTCTTACCAAATTTGCTCAAACTGTAGGGTCATCAACATTTCCTGATGGATGCAGACGCCTTCCCATCATATACCAGACATGTTCGATAGGGGCAAAATCCGGATGGCCAAGAAAGTGTATGACAAATTTTAAGATAGTTCATAGTAAAACGTAACGTATGTGATCTAAGATAATCTTGCTGAAAAAAGTAAGACTAGGGTATTGTAAAAGAAACATAAATTTCGGCCGGCACAGCTTCTTTTATTATATAGCGGTCTGAGAGACCTTCATCCTCTTCTGGAGCATATGTTGAAATGTATCTGTAAACTGTAAACTAGTTTGGCATGTGGTTAATTTTTAAACTTAAGGGGGGTGAGAGTTATAAATTCTTAAAGTTTTTAAAGTTGTATGGCCTAAGTTTGAGAGCTAATAAAATAAAACTAAAATATTGCAGTTATCTAAAGTTAAATTTTATGAAATAGGAAGTTTCTGAACAATAATTTACTTAATTTTGGATGCAAGTGAAAGCTTGCAAATTTAAATGATGTACAATTGAAAATTACAGAAAAGCTATGAGGTGTAAAAGAAAGGGTAGCAAAACAGATCTCAGAATGGAGTTGAAGTACCATTGGGCTGCAAATGTATCTCTACTAATGATCAAAAGGTTCGGCTATCAAGGTAAAGGGCACCAGAGACCATAACTCCTAGTTGAGAGCCTGTGTAGTGTGCAATAGTGGAACCAGGAGTGACACGCTGCCCTGGGCTTCTTCAGACAAATCTTTGATTATCGTCAGGACACAATTGGAAGTGTTATTCGTCACTAAAGTCTATTAGCCAGCATCATTTCAACCTGATTGAGCCAGCACCGTTGTAATCTAGCTCGACAGTGTGCCGGAATGAGTGGCAGATGGGGTAATGGTCAATAAGAGCATAGATTTCGCTCTTTCAGCCGTCTGTGAAAGGTTACAGTAGACACTCGTATGAAGGTTACGCGTCTGATAGTTGACAGTGACGAATCCGGAGTTGTGACAGCTGATCTGACAATCACTTTGTTTTCCCGATCTGTGGCCCAAGGTTGACGTCTATCATCATGATACTGAAATCTGCCATTCTCTACCCTTCTTCATCCTATAATCGCTACATCTCTTTGACCCATTTGCAGATTTTCCAATTTGCCCAACCTGTTTCTTTTAATCCATTGATACGACCGCTTTCAAACTCTGACATTTGCTCGGAATGAGCTCGAAACTTGCATTGAGGCACTTTATTGGTCATTGAAAGATATCCTAAATCACAATTCATAAGAAGTTTTTAACAAAAGTTTAAGAGTAGCTCCTTATATGCATCTGCTGGATGCGCAGGTCCGATACTCTGGAGATCACACTATTCATTCCTTAGACATCAGATTTTAATCACTTGCATATTTAGTCAAAACATTTGTACATACAAAATTTCACAGCAATCAAATGATTCTGTGCGGTTCATTTTTTTTATCAAAGAGTGTATATTGTGCTTTTAGAAGTCATCATACATTAATGCAACAAATGAATGTAATCCAAACAATCTAAGCAAATTTACTTTCTGTATTGTTTTCAGCGGGTATCTCATGCTATTAGGTGTTCCTGATCTCTAGACCTCCTATCTTCAATATTTTGCTTTATGAACATTTGAAAGTTAAGTTCTAGCTTGTATAATGGGCAACTGATGAGGAAAGATTTTATAACCGAATAAAAATTACTTTAAAACCTTACCAAAAAGCAACTGGAAATAAAAGCACAACATTCATGCATTCAGGTTTCTTTGTATGAGTAGTGTACAGCCTATGTCTGTTATAAAATATATTAATATCTCCCCGCGTAAATTGCCTTCAAGCAGAATTTTTCATAAACAGTTGAATGTATTCTTATATAGCAGGGAAGGAAACTGGAAAATTCCCAAGCACACACATACCTGGCATGTATACATAAGTACATATATGCATACCTACATACATACAAACAGGGCATGTATGCATACATCCATATATACCTGGCATGTATGCATGCTAACATATATACATACAAATCTGGCATGTATACATGCATGTATGTATATAGAAAATAAATAATTAAATTAAATCGCTTTAGTTATATAAATAAATTGTTCATCGAAACTTTAAATTGGTATTTTTATGCGAACAATATTAACATAAAAAATAAACCTGAAATATGTCAAATATAAAAATCTTTCTACGAGATTATTATTGATATTTACTGAATTATGAAGTCTCACTTAATTATAGTAATTCCTCACCTCAGATTAAACAACAATGGAATAAATTAGAAGATATTTTTAATTGTTCTATAAAATTTTCACTAAGACCATTCTCAACTTTATAATCCATATTCAAATATAAGATGATATTGCACAACAATCCTTCTAAGGAGAAAATAAAATGGATTAATATATGAGGGTACAGGGAGTACCATGGTCATATTATTTTGCTGCATTATGTATTTTGATCGAGTGTAAAGGAGTGCAGTATCTTCCTTTGTAACACTAAAAGTGTTTTCTAAAAAAGTTATCAAACAAACCACGAAACAAAGGAAATACACCACAGACACATAAATTCATTAAATTTTACAAATAATATTTTTGATTAACATTTATCAAAAATTATTTTAAATTAATTTTTGCTAATTGATTAAATTATTCTAAGCAAATAAAACAATCATGTTTTAATATGTAAAATAAAAAAACTATATTTTATTCAATGCCATTAATAGGTAATTTGAAACAAGTAGGTTGTTAAAAACAAGTATTCCATTTCTTAAAAACATTTCAATCACAATAATTAATAACTCTCCTGATTTCAATTCACTAATTCAAAATAATATGTATCATTAAATCATAAAAATAATTTATGGATCAAATTAATTTAAAATTCTCAAAATAACTATATAACTCATAACTTGAACTAAAATGCATGAAACGATTAAAATGAATGTATATAAAATAACTATTACTTAAATTAAAAATTCTCAGTATTTTTAAGCCATGATTAAATCACTTTAAGCAAACAATAAACATATTATATAATAATTTCTACATAAAGAATTAAAAAAAGAAATCCATATCAGGAGATAAATATTTTCATAATGAAAAGTTAATTATTTTTAATCTTGAATTTAATAATGGAACTTAGAATTATAAAAAAATAGCTTCATCTAATTAATTCCAATTTTCAAATTATCTCATGGGTACATAACATCAGGTAATAACTTTTATAAATTGCATAAATTTAATAAATAAATAAATAAAACATTTAAAAGCCTTAAAAAGCTTTTTTAAATTTCAGTAATTTTTAAATAAAATTTTTCACTAAATAATACATGTCTGAGGAGATTAATTATGTAAAACTTATTATTAATATAACAGTAGTTTTGTATAATTAAAATGAAACAAAATTTACAATATTTAAAATTTAGTTTTTCAAATACATTTTGTCTTTAATTATTGAAAAGTAAATTTTTTATTCAATTAGGTTTTTCGTTATAATATGAATAAGGGTTACTTTATTAAATAATTATTTGAAGAATGAAACTTCTTTAACATAGTTAAAAGTTTCTGCCCATGCTTTTTTCATATTATTAATTATAAAAAATTAAATTGCAAATTGTAAAAAAATGTAATTCTATGTATTTAGTTATATCTAGTATGAAATAATGACAAATACCTAACATCGTTAATAAAATTTATGTTTATGCGTGTTTGCATTTTCGAAATGAAATACTTCGTTATTGTAAATACAAAATAAATCTCCCCATAAATATAAAAATCTTGATTCTGATCCTAGAAACCTAATTTTATACTGAAAATAAGTTGATTTAATTAAAACCTTCAATTTAAAAAGTGAACTCCTAATCAATACAGATACTTACGTCTTAGCCAAGAAGCTATTGAGTCAAATGGCTAATCTGCTTGTTCTGCTTTTCGAATTCAGGTAGAGACTGTTATTATTGATTGTTTCGTTTGGCATTATATTTATTTTCTTAAATTCAGAAGTTACTTAATCAAAGGGCCAATCTTTCGGTTTTATCTGCTTTCCTAATATCCGAGGTGACTTCGCTATTATTTATTATTTCCATTGATATCACACATTTTGTTGTATCTGAAAAACTTAGTTTCACTTCAGATAATTTGATAATTTGATAAATAAATTTAAATTTGAGAAATATAATTTCTCAAATTTTTTCATGAATAGACCATTATAGCACACACCAACCCATAACTTCCCTTTTGGTCCAGAATCATAACTAATAATCAATAATCAACATTACTTAAAGGTACAAATATTAGAAAATAGTGGCAACATTCTGGTGAGATCACGAAATTGCGAGCAGTATTTGTTAGAATTTCGATGCAATTTCATCAAATTTGTATATTGGCTCGTTCAATTACAATGTTTTCAATGTATCGGCCATGGCTAGATTTAGGAGTGGACACTTAAAATGTCTGAGGTTCTTGAATGGGGAGAGGATTTTCTCTCCTTGTTCTTGTTCTTTCCCTGTCAGTCCTGCTCACCTCCTTGTTTTTTTGTTGCCTCCTGGAGGCATCTGTGGGATGAGTGGGATCTAATCTATGAGGATCTGGCACGTCGGTGCCTTCTGGACCTGATGTAGACTTTCCTACACCAGGGGGATAAGCAACAACATGTTTTCACATCTTGAATTCTAGGACAACAATGATTTCAAGAAGAAATGTCATGAGTTTTCCAAGACAACAGAAGGTTACTACGGGAAGATAACAAAAAACACATCTCATGTGATAGAGCCTATTTCGATTAATATCATATTCTGTCAAGTGTAGCACGTTTTCTTATTTGACCGAAATATGAAATATACTTTCATCCAACTTGATAAACATGTGCATCTGTGTGTTTTACCATAATGCATTACGCTTTTTGTTGTATAAGCCTTACCTTTTGTTTAGTTGTGAAAGATACCAGAAATAAGGCCAGAAATAAGGCCGCGGTTGCCTGGTTGGTTAGGGCATCGTTCTTTTTATATGAAGGTATTGAGTTTAAGTACTGATCCATCCGAGGATGTGTCGCGTTCGCTAAGTGCAGCTGGTGCACGTAAAGTATATCGTCATCACAATGTCCTCCATTTGAAATGATACCTCTAAGGGGTGGAATGCCAAGTCTGGAGTTTTTTCCTTTGGTCTCCTCTCCTAAATTACCAGAAATTACTTTCGTGTTCACTATAGCAAGACCATTGGATGCCTTTTTTAGTACGAAATTGAAACTCCATAGCAGCCAAGCATTGAAAACTGCGGCATATTTCAAAAACATATGCATCTTTTATAATAAAATTAATTATAGACTTTATTAAACTAATAAAAGGATTATAGTTTAATCCCTACTAAAATATTTAAATATTTCTTTACTATAGATTAATTTAATAATGAATTGTTATTACGGTTTCTGTAATTTGTTGCAAAAAAGAAGTTTTTCTTGGTAGTAGTTAATAGGAATACGAAAAATATTATCTTTAGTTTTATTTGTATGTGTATATATTGATATATGTGTGTGCGTTTGTTAATGCAATAAGTGTTTATGTTGAACTAATATATATAGCAATAATATTATGGCAATGATATTATACAAGTTTTAAATACAAAAGGATTAATTAATTGCACGAAAAAGTTAAATTGCAATAAATTTCTAAAGTATATTTTTTAAAATAAAACTCATTATTATTATTTCTGAAAGTTTAAAGATTAATTTAAGCTGTATTAAAACTGCTTGTTTTTATGGATGTCAAGAGATATAACGAAATTCCAATTATAATGACTCTTACAAAACATAATAAACAATTTACAACCTTAACTGTCTCACAAAATTAATTATGACGTGCGTGCGCTTCCCTTATGATTTCTGTACAACAGTTTCAATTTCAAAAGGAGGAGCTGGATTGTCGCCAAATCTCTAGAACCAATATGATATGCAAATAGAAAAGTGGAAAGTTCCAGCCATCTGGAGAAATTTTGGCACACTTTATAAACGAGTTTTTAAATTAAATTACAAAGTTAATTCTACAATATAAAGGTTGAACAAATGTTAATGTTACGGAGAGAAATCATTTTAATCTACATCTTTCAGGAAACAAGGTGCTTAAATGTAAGTACTGGAATCTCGCCAAGCTGAAAACAATCATTTGGGGAAAATTGGTAAAGAAATGGATTTAACGACATATTTGTAGGATATTTTAAAGAAACAATTGAATTAAAATATGCATCATTGGAATTCTTGTGGAAGATAGAGTTAATAAAATTTTCCTTAAATATGAATAATATTATGTTGTAAATAAAACTATGAAAAATATATAAATATTCATATATATTTATCAATAAGAATTTTTAGCTAAACATTCACCAGCAATTTGTCTCGAAAATTAAATTATAGCAAAGCTTCATAAGCAGATAATAAAATAAAAGGATTAAAATTTTATGAGAGAAGAAATAAGTTTCAACTTTCAATCATACATAATTTTATCATTTCTCAAAGTGACCTTGAAAAATTATAGAATCAATTACATATAACAATCTTCACATATATTTGCTTTCAATTACTGTGCATTTGGGTTAACCTTGACAATTATTAACGAATGACAGCATACTGACTATTTAAGGTTTTTAATAAAGCTATATTTCCCTCCCTTAACTTTTGAACATTACAGCAATTGATATAAAAAGGTATAGAAGAACAGGAAAGTGACTTGCAGTGATTCTAGGAGTGAAATTTGCAAGTGATTATTCTATTTTGAAAATTAAATGAGACACGAAAAAAGTTGATTTTAAAGTTTTTGAATAAAAAAAGATTTCACATTACAAGCGACATTATGTGCACACACATATGAAGAAAAGAACTTGAATATTGTATATTGGTGTTTATGAATTTCACCACATGTAACGCCTCCGTAACATATCAAAAATGAGATGCTTACGCCTACAGAAAAACTAACTGGTCACAGCATGGTAAATAATGTGGTAAACTAATACCTTCAATAAATATGACAAATAACAGCTATTTGTTCCTCCATACACATTTCATAATGTAAGAGTATTATAACTCGAATGCAAATCTTTATGCTTTTGCGCTCGTTCATTTCTATGAACTCAAATTCAACAGAAGTCGGTCGGAAATAAATCACTGCAACTCTCCAACTTTAAAATAGCATTTCATTTTTCAGTTTCTCATATAATTCTCAAAAAAGCATACTGCTATATTTTATAACATATAGCCACTTATCTTTAGCTTGAAAAAATTTTTATATGATCATAAAAATGCCATTCAAAGTTAAAGAGATTAAAGAGATATGACAAGATTTTATTCATTACCATGTGTATTGCTGAAAAGGAACTGGTTAATTTTAAATTCTAGGACATCTTTCCCCAAGCATTACATCACATTAATGTGCATGAGTTATAAGCATACCCCTGAATATTTACCTCATATGTACACCACATTTTCATGATGCATGAAAATGTAAGTATACTTTTTTTACTTATAACTCTTGCATTTTAGTTCGTATATATTTTAGGCTCATATATAACTGAAAGAGTTAATTTAATTCGGGAAAAAAATCACTTTTTTATAAAAATTTCTTGGTAAAATGTAACTGTTTCATTTTATTCAGAAAAGTAATATGCAAAAGATTTTTCTAAATAAACCTTTTTTTTTTTTTTTGCATTTCATAAAATGAATATTAAATAACATGAATTTCATGTAAGTATATTATGATTTTGAGAATACTTAAAAATGTGGACACTTTTAATTATCAGAATTATAATTTCACTATTAATTAATAGAATAATAAAGAATTAATTAATAGAATTTTCTTACTAACTTCCTAATAAAACTCCCATTGTCTATAAATTTATTTAAAACTTTTTATCTGCCAGAATTTTTTTAATTAATTTAAATATTGTAAGTATATCTGGAAGTCTTGTTTGATGAAAAAGTTCTCGCGTTGTCCTTAGCTGTGTAAATTATATATTAAAATGAATGGCATATGTGTATTAGATTTAATTCATTTCGTAGTTATAATTCGTACAGCAGTAATAAAAATCTCTTTCGTAGAAATAATTCCTTTTTTTGGTAGTAATAAAAATCTCTTGAATACCATAAAAAAGGTATAAAAAAATTGAGAGAAATTAATAATAAAAAGTTAAGAACAATAAATATAAGCAATTGAAAGTTTTTTTATGTAATAAATCAGAAAACTCTGAAGAGAATTGATTTACCAATAATTGTTTTTAATGTATAATTAAAGAAAACTACGATACTACCTAGTAAACTGATAAAAAATATTTATGAAATAATTTGAAAAGATAGGCATTTTCTGGCCGGAAGACTTTATAAAATATGTCTTTAATCATTATGAAAAAAAAAGAATTTTCAAATAATTCACTTCTGAAACATGAAAGCGTATAGATTAAAAGAAAATTGTAGCGAATTTTCAAGAAATACACAAAATGACACTTTATTTTAAGATGAAAAAAATATTTTTATAATAGTCTATTTTGTAAACGCTATTTTGAACCATCTTAAAAAATACAAAGTGATAAGTGATTTTAAGTTTTGACACTTAAAATATTAAACTAAACGTTCAGTAGACATATTAACAATGACATACGATTCAATTAGCATAAAAAATAATTTTTTATTTAAAAATATAAAATGAATATTATTTAGAAACGATTTTGTTTTTCAACATGATGAAAAAGGAGTTTAGTTGTTTTATTTCCCCAGAAATGTGACCTATATAAGTCAGTTTAAAAAACGAAAAATTTATGACAAATGAGAAGATTATTCAAATAAACTTAGAAAAATGAAAATTATTTACATCAAAAATCAAATATTTAATTCTAAAATTTGGAATTAAATTTTAAATTGTTTAGCGTTTACCACTGCAAGAACTTTAATAAAAGAAATGTTTTGTTCTAAATAACAATAAAACATCAAAACTGATTTTTACTGATTTTTAACACATAAAATCACTTTTACTAACATATTACCGAAATCTTAATCATGTCTGCGTTCTAGCTTCCAGTTTAGTAGTTCAACTCCCTTTACTAGAGTGGATATTTGTAACTCCAGATTCTCACAATTCTAAAAATTGGAAAATTCAAGAAATAGGCATTTTAACATAAGATCCTTCAGCTTTAATGTGCAAAGGTTGCGTTAAAAAAGGTTACTATAAATAATTATAGTAACCTTTTTTTGTATATCACTATAATGAATAATAATTATAAAGTGATATGCAAAAATGGTCACGGCTGTAAGAGTCTCAAAATATAAACATTTCCTAACTATAACTACTTGTGAAAATTCTGTAAAGAATAAAAGTTCATTTTAAATCTTCTTCTTCTATTGATACGACAGCACCTCGTGAGCCAGTCTTTCCAAGGACTTTCTTCCATTTTGATCTATTTTTGGCGATTGATTTCCAATTACTTACTCTTAGGATCTTAAAATCTCCCTCTACATAATTCGTCCATCTCAACCTTGACTTACACCTTGTTCTAGTTTCCAAAGGTATATGATTGAAAATTCTAAATGTTATTGATAAAGAATCCATTCTGCATATGTGGCCTGCAAATTTCAAAAGACTAATTTTAATGATTTTGATGATATCATTAAATAATTTGAACACTTCAAAATTATGTCGACCTCTTCAAATTTCATTTTGATTCACAGCACCAAAATTTATTGAAGGAAATAAATTTAATTGAATCAACTAAAATTTAACCCAATAATTAATAAATGTATCAAAATTTTATATTGATTTTTAACAGAAACTCGTTATTTATATCAGCATGATCAATACTATCTGGTGATTATATAAGTATGTTATACATCTGAAAAAAATTCATGTATTTATTAGACAGATCAAATATTGAAAATTTTAGTTGACTTTTTTTGTAAAATCATATTTTACAGTGTTTTTCAATATGATGTATCTGTTTTTGTTTTTGTTTTTTTTCTCGTAGATATCAGTATAAAATGTACACAAATCTGATAGTTTATCTAGTTGACTCCAGGACAATAGTTCTTTCGTTCGATTCTGTCTTGGACTTGAATGTTTATAGTGATTTGAAATCCACTTTAGACTATTAATTAGCCTTAATTAACAACACTGACCTTTGAGCGTTAAGCAAAAATTTCTTCAAATTAAAGTAAATATTTGGAATAGATATAAAAACAATTAAGTTCTATAACTTTACATAGCATTTTATATTCTCTTTCATATTACATTCAGCATGTTTTAGAATTTTGCATACCTAAAAAAACCAGAATGCAATCAGCAAAAATAACTTTGCTGACACTGATGTGCTTAATGGCGATTCCTTACAATGGGAAATATTTTATGTGCAACATTTTCTGTAATTTTAAAATTATGAGTTGTTTTCAGGAAAAAGAATCATTATAGTTTTTTTATCTGCATCAAAATTATTATAGACAGCAGCATTAAAACAGGCGCTTCGCTGTTTCTCAGAATAAAAGTTGTAGTAAAAATAGACTATCAACTGTCTAATCCTTGGTGAAATATTTCTTATGAGTTAGTTAAAATGTGCTTGAAAAGAAAGACAACTTGACACGTGACATGGGTGAGAGATTGTTTCAAGAATATAAGTAGGAAGTATAATTGTTCTATTTTCTACAGTTCATTGGACCAACGCGAAGAAAAATGTGCTATATTTATAAATTTTAGTTCTATTTCAAGCAACAGTGATCAAGGGCTTGGAGTGTTTGTGTGTATTAAAAGATTTTGGCACTCAAAGCTTTGCATTTTTCATTTACTCAAGCAGAGTTTATGTCCTGAAATTGATAATCCGTGATTAATTTTTCCTCTCTTTGCAATTGGTGAATACTGGATTTTAAATTATATAATCATTTTATTATTAACATTTCTTAAATTCTTAAGGATTTTACACGAATAGGAAATAGGTTCACATTGACTTAATGATAGACATGCTTTTCGTAGTGCAAAGTGCTGAATTTAATCCTAGTCACTATTGAATTGCGTAGATACTATATATATATATATATATATATATATATATATATATTTGCATGTTAGAGTGAATACAAAGGAATTTTTTCCGGTATATTACTTTGCACATGACTATAGATACATTTTGGGCGGAAATGAGTGATGGATATTAAAATGTAATCTTACAATAGTTTTCCGTCCTTAAGTTAATTATGAAATATCAAATGCATGGGAATTGTTAGCATACATAAAATGAAATATTTATTGACTGAACAGATTCATATTTGATATGGAAAGTATTCTGTGCACAACATTATACAAACTTTTAATCTATGAAATCTCAAAAAATGAAGTACCACCTCAACTTTAGATAAGGATTTGGTATTCACTTTAAGCCGCGGACTCTCGTTTTCGAAAAATGTCTGTAGAAGAAAACAAACCAAACCGCCACCCACCCTGTCCAGTTGTCAGTGTACTTGATTGCAAATAGAGAGGTTCTGAGTATGAATGCCCGTTCGGGCATGGATGTACTTTCTCTCTCTCTCTCCTGTCTTTGTCCTTTCCTTGAAAGGTTGTGAATGGGTGTCTACCCTATAAACGGGTACCTATGGCATGTGTGTAGTGAAGAAGTCTGACTCCACACCAAATTACGGTTCAGTTAGAAAAATGGAGCAGCGCACGCATAATGCAGGCCTAGCTAACACAAAAGACAACAACAACCAACCAAACTAAACCTCAGAAGATGAAATCATAATAATTTTAGTTGACATCATAATGATAAGTTATTTTATTTTAAGACAGAATCTTACGTCTGTCATAAAAAAAAAACTCTTGTAATAATTATTTCCTCTCTAATTCTTTTTTAATACTTCTTAGAAAAGGATATAATATTTTTATAAAAGAAATTAAAAAAAACTTCATAATTTTACTTTGTAAGCTAGTTACTGAACTGAAATAATGTTAGAAGTTATTTATAGAATGTACGTGAAACATATGATTATTCTATTTTTTGTGGTTCGTTGACAAAGGTGAATAATAAATGTTTTATGTATACATTTAACTGCTATTTTAAGCAATAACTGTCAAAGTTTTTGAACGTTTATATAAAGTACGAAAATGTAGCATATAGTCAACTTATTTCATTGATTAAAGTTAAATAGAACTGATTTTTATGGTAAATGTTTGAAACTCATTTATTTAATTAATATTAATTAAATTTAAAAGTAAAAAAAGTTGAAAATTTCCTAATAATCAATATTGACATTGCTACTCTTTTTATAATTTCGATGAAATAAGAAATTTCAGGATTAAAAAATTTTTCTACCAATGACTGCTTGAAAACAGTTTACTTTGAAACAGAATTATTTCTCAAGTGTAAATAAATAGAATATAATAGTGGTCTAAATAATTGATACGTGAATATTTAAGGAATTTATTTGAATATTGTTAGATAATTTCAGAAAATTAAAGTCGAAAGGACAAATATCATTAAATTTAAAGGATTTCTAATGATAAGAATCACTGAAAAGTTTTAAATATTAATAATAAATTAATTTAATGATAGAGTACGAATAACCACCCAGATTTGAATCCTATACACGTCTTAAGTTTACTGAATTTTTTTGAATGGCATTTAACAATTAAATTAAATGCAAAGAGCATTATAAGAGCTCTCGTTCTTCAAATTTTAGAAACATGAAATCAAACAAAATTATTAATATGTTCAAAAACTTACAATCGAATATAGATAACTACAACTCCATCTTACACACACTACTTGCAGAATCATCTTTGATAAAGCAAATAAATAAGATAAATTTGAATAGTAGTTTAAGAAATTACTTTACATTTCAGTTCATTTTTGCTAATTATTGATTCTATAGAGTGTACATAGTTTTAAGTTTTCAGAGATAAGGGTGGGATAGCGATTATTAAAATTTGTTTCAAAAGCTCTATTTAACACATTTTTCTACACTTATTTTTTGGAAATAAATTATTGAAACTAATAGTATAGTGCAGAATAGAGAGAATTTGTTAATTATTAAACTTCATTAAAATTTTAGAAAACTTAAATGAAAAAGCGCTGATTATGAAATAAAGTGCATATCTGCAATTTAAAGGATGCATGATTATATTATATATGCTTATTTTATCAACATTTATTGTTATTATGATTATGTAACCTTTATTATTACTAGTTCTTTCGAATTTAGGTTTATGTACTAATCATATGTACATATGTAAGGATATTATCTAACAACAAGAGCTTATATATCTCCCCTATATTGTGGTTCTGAAATAGGTCTCTCTTATTAAATTGTGGAAAACAATGTCGCAATCATGACTGTACTTAAAGGCACACTACCCAAATTTCCCAAATTTCAAGAAAGGTGTAGTAGTCAGTTACCAGAGAAATGACTAGTCACATAGAACTATTCCAGAAAACATTTTCTAATATCTGGCTACAACTATTCTTTATTTTTAATGCTGCTTAGATGGGCAGAGGTGGTAGCTTTATATAATGAGGCACCCAGTCGGTCGTTTCCAGCAAAATGAATAAATCAAGAATGCCTTCATGATCTAGAAATGAAAGAAGATAGGTCTCTGTCAGAACAGGGCCTGTCGAAACAAATCCAAAAGAGAGGGTTCAAGATCAGTAGGTGCTGTTCAAAGTGAACAGCATTTTTACTAATGATTCACCTTGTATTTGGCATATACTAAGAGAACACTTCCTATAGGACTGTAATATGCCAACAGTTCACTTAGATGAGCGTGTTGTTTCTAATAATTTGGCGCAAAGTATTTGCAAGTACTTAACCTTGAGACATACCGCATCATTCTGGATCATCACAAGCTTTTAATGTTATAGTAATTTCATGAAATGGAAGCTTGTTTATAAAATAATGTTTCACTGTGCAAGCTCTGCCATATCTTGATACAATAAAAATTAATGTATACAAGAAGACGGATAAGTTTTAAGTCTCTATTTTTATTTATTCTTTGTACGTATCTTTTGTGGTTCTTGTTTTTATTTCAGTTTATATATTTTCACTTTAATATATATTTTATTGCAACATCATTTTTTTTATCCTTATAAATTTTATTATATTAGGTTGGGGAAAAAGTAATCCATTATTTTTTCGGTAGACGTCTGTAGTGATCGATACCTTGTGAGGTATATATCAAACAATTTCAGATTTATGCTCGTTGGAAAGGTGACATTTGACACTAAAATATCCTCTTACGGTTTTTTGTTTGATTAATTCAGTTACGAGTACAAGGTTTTAAAAATAGAAGACAACAAACAGAAAATTCGATACATTTTCGTTTTTCTCTTGTAACGGCGAAAAATATTGCCAGGTAGTTAAAATTGTGAAAGGTGTTTATCGTCCTATATAAGACTGTAACAACCAGTTACGTACAATTTTTGTTTCGTCGATTCCGTTCGGGTATTTTTGATGTTAGAGATGCACCTCGCATGTGGATACAGCATCGTCGAAAATGTCTGTAAAATATCAAAAATGGTCGAAGTTAACCGCAAGTCAGCAGTAGTAACGCGCAAGACCTAAAAGTCTACATGAAAACTGTTTTAAACCTTTTTACAAAGCGAATCCAAAAGAAGTAACATAAAGTTCACGTGAAAATAATGGATTTCTTTTTCCCTAACCTAATATTATTAAGAAATTTTATTTGTGTTATGAAATACATTTTTTATATTACAACAGCAATGCATGGTTATTTTATTAAGGAAATGATTTAAGCAGTGTTTATGAAATGTCGTTTTTAACCCTGTTACATTCAACTTAGTTGTTTTTTCAACTATATCTTAAGATGAAGTTGTAATAGTATAATCATAATGCAACACGTATTAGACCTTTCATTGAAAATACTAACAACACTTTATTTGTATTATTGTTTTCCATTTTGTACATATTATGACTGCTAACATATAAAACACATATTTATATGTTGCAGCCTTTTAGCATGTTTCACTAATGTAAAGTAGTGTGTTTTTTGCCGTTTATAATTTGAGAATGCTAAGAATTTCTGAAAACGGTACTGATTTCAAAATACTTCTTCAAGGATGCTTAAGTGGAAAAATATAGTCATTAATTATGCTTTTCTTTAAAAGCGGAAGCTTTTGGCAGTTAAAGATGATGCAGAGATAATCTAAAAGCAAGTGAAAGAAATTCATGTGGGATAAATGATTCTAACGAACCGCACACAATGCCATCGTTATGGCAGGTAAAAACGATAACACTCATTTTCATCAACAACTAAACTGCCAGATTATCAGCCGCAAAAATCTACCATTAAATATATTTTTTATACTTTTAAAACTCGGTTACAGTTGAAATAAATAAATAAAATGAGAAAAAAGACAGACGATATGAAAATGACAGCTGAAAAGAAATGAAGGTAGGCTGGTATTCTTAACATTTAGAACTTGCTGGGGAAAAAAATGGCGGCCATCTTTATAAAAGAAGATTTGGCTTTATTCCAAGTTTGCAAATGAATACAAGAGTAGTGTAGAGGGAAAGGGGTATGAAAAGATCTCTATTAAGTCCCACAATTAATTTTCCCCTTTACCGTCTACTTAGGTGCGGTGTTTTAAATTTAGAAAGTTTGCTAGATATTTTTAGGCCAGTTTCATGTTTATTCGTAGGCGTATACAGAATGTGTATATATTTGTCTAGAGGGGAGTATGAAAGGTTGCGGGTCACGAGGTCAAAGAATGGCGTAAAATGTTTTCTTCTTTTTACACCTATGATTTCGAGATCGCGCCAATGCATCCGGAAGAAAATAAGCTCTTTCAACAAGATTTAAATCCAGAGTTCAAGAATTTACATTAAATAAAATACTTTTGGAATTAAAATGTTAATGAAAATATGGAAATATAAACAGATCATCTACTAATAAAATAATATTTTCCGTACTAACATGACATTTGCATATTAGACATAAATTATTTATATAAAATTATTGCTATTTTTCTTAGAAAAATGCTTATATAATCAGTTTAAACAATTTCTTATATAGTATAAAATGGCATTAATCTTCAGAAACACATTGAAGCATCATTATTTCGAATATTATTGATATTCTATTCGATTAAAAAAATTTGTGAGTATTTTCAAAAAATACTTCAACGTACAATAAATATATATTTGAGTGTTGTAGATATATACCATTGAAAACGAAATTTTTATATTTATAAACTTATTTCTAAAATTCGAACACAGAAAATTACTAAATTTATCAAGAAGTGAGTTTCTATGGAATCGTAAAAAGACATGATTTTTGGGAAACAGTAACCACATGTTTTTGTTATTTCATAAGAGTATAAAAATGGTTCTTAAATCGAAAGTTAATTAAATAAAAATATGTCATATTGTATTTCATGCACAAAATATATGTTTTACATTTGTGTACAAAATAAAATATTCATTTTAATTTATGAATTTGTTATTAAAGTAACCTTAAATTTTAGTTAACTTACACCATTATTTTTGTTCATAAATTTGAAAAATTCCTGAAAAGAAAGAAGCTCTTAGAAGTTTTTTCATTTGCATTCTTATTTTTATCTTTTTTAAGTTCTTTATTATCTTATTAAAAGTTCTTGCGAAAGTACATTACCTTACATAAAATTGCTTTTCGTAATGTACTGATCGTTTTGTACTGTGTACAGCAGGGATGGCCAAACATTTGGGATTCGGGGTCTACTCCACATTTAAAAAATTGAAGGTGGTCTATCAATGGCAGAGCTGAATTAACGTACATATTTATTTTCGGTAACAAGAAAAAATGGTAAATTATGAAATTTTTCTAAAAAAAATTAATATTAATATTTACAAAATAAAAATTTACTGACGAAAATAATCAAAGTATTCATATATCAAAAACTGACCATCCTATTCACTTCGTTTAGTTGAAATTTGGCACTGTATATCTGCGATAAGTTTATCATATTGTGGCTGGTGCGAGCTTATTGCAATGCATAAACACGAAATCAAATGTTCATTTGTTAAATGCGACCAATGTTTGTTTTTCTGTTTATGGTTGAAAAAGTAGATTCGCAAAGATACCTTTATCCATAGTATGATTTCAAATGCAAAATCAATTTGTAAATATTTGAAAATGTTTCCTCAGAAATTAATTTCCAAAAATCAGTATCGCTAAATATGCTCTGAATTTAAGAAATATATTGCAACTTAATTTAATAATTTCTTCCTCGACCATGACAGATGTGATATCTATTGAATGTCCTATTTTTTCAGATACTCCATCAATGTTATGACATTTTCATTGAATGGGGAAATATCATAAAATTGAGTATTTCTTTCAACCTAATTAAGTCAGCGAATCTTCTTTCAAATTCTTCAAACAAAACAAGTATAAAGCGAAATTTTCAAAGTATCGATTTGGATCATGGATGCACTCTTCCTCCATGTTTTTGAAGTTTTCAATTCATGTTTTCTTAATTGAGGTGCATACTATTCTATAGTTTTTTTTTAATGTTTTAATCGCGCTCATCATGTCCATTTTAGGTTTTAAATCGTAAACCTTTAATCATAAATCTTTAAATCGTAAATCTTTGCACAGTTTGTTTTGGGTTTTAAAGTGTAGACAGTAATAAATTCTTATTTTAAATAATTCCTTGATTCTATGTCATAAGTCATAAATTAAATTGTTAATATCGGGATGGTCGCGTGGACTACCTAAAATGTCTTCGCAGTCTACCAGTGGACCGCGGTCGACTTCTTGGCCATTCCTAGTGTACAGCAAACTGTGAAATATAAATGTTATCTCAAAAGTGTACTGGTCTCTTTCCTGTAATTAATTAGTTTTTCCTATTGATTTCAAGTTTAGAGTTAAAACAAATAAGCAAATATTTGTTATTGTACAAAACATTATTACTGAATTTAAAATCATAAAATATGTTTATCCTGTTTTTTTTTTTTTTTTTTTTTTTTTTTTTTTTTTAAAGTTCTTGATGATTAAGAATGCAACTTATTATTGATTAATGGTGCTTGATTCAAATACATGGAAAGAAAAATATTTAGATAAGTGTTTAATATTTTCAACAAATAAAATAAGTATAAGAAAATATATACTGACAAGCCATCAACAAAAATTTTTCCTAAACTATTTTTTCAAAACTGGATTACTTAATTTTTATTTCCTTTACAAAAAAAATTTCTTTGAATAACCTTTGAACTACTTAATTATAGAATAAATTTTATAACTAAAGCTTATTTTGGCTTAAAATAAAACCATGTTTCTCAGAATAGAAAGTGGCGATTTCAAACCTAACTATTACTAAAGAGCGAACGATAGTTGTTGCAATTCCAATTTCTGTATATGAAATTTTCGAACTAAATGCTTTGAACTTTCCATTGTTACTCTCTTGCGACATGAACATGAACCATTATCTTAACTATACTTTTAAAACAATAATAACACTTAAATAAAACTATTTACTCTAGTTATTGCCATATAGACTTGCAACTATATTTTAAACAGGTGTGCAGCTGTAAAATTTTTTCTTCAACAATTTACAGATTTTAGTTCACTATTTAAAATACAATTGTACTAGTGTAAAAACACCATCTAATATTTGTGTAAAATTTTGTTAAGCAATATAATTATGATATGTAAGTAATCATCATAATTTGTGTGACAACATTTAAATAAAGTAATATAGTAAAATATCAAAATATTTCATTTTCATTTATTGATATGTATTGTCCAAATTCAGTTATACAAAAATTCGTTTACATTGTATATTATGGAAAAATAATACAAGATATTAATAGAGTTAACAATTTTTTCGAATAAGAAGAAAACTTTAAATGAAGAATTAATCATCGAATAAAATATCTTCAATGCCGATCTGTCAATCTGTATACATTGTTACAAACTGAAGCAGCTCTCTGTAATAATTTTCTACGTTACACGTGGTTTGGATTTTTCATGCATTTACTGTATACGGATCATGCTTTTAATGCATAGAAAGATATGAAACTCCAAAAGAAGATAGCACTTTCACATGCGGATTGTCTTGTAGATCGCCAAATCTAAATCGATGTTAAATCGATATCCGAGATACCTGAAAAATGTTTCAACATTCATTTTTTTAAGCCCTCTGCATAAATTACTGTCAATTTTTGGTTGAGTACCAAGCTTTTGATATGAGTTATGAAGGTGTTACAAAATTTTTGTAGAAAAATAAGTTTTGATAGCAAAGGCACTTATGCTTTTCCGTCAATATCATACTTTCAACAAGAAACAACTACTATGAAAAAAATGCACTTCTGCTACAGTGGGTGCTTTTTTAAGATTATTTTCTTTTTTTTTTACTACGTTTTTTAAAAGATATAAATTCTGTGAGCCAAACTGTAATAAAACAAATATTTTAATTCATAATAACTGCATAGTGGTAGTAAGATGTTGAGACAAAGCATCACTCTTTTTGTATGAGAAATAAAAATAAACTAAGCAATTTTAAGGGATGTGTCTCTAAATCAGAAAATTATTAATGTATGAAAAATTGAATCATTTTTACCATGCACCAAGTAAGAAGCGAGTAGTAAATGCTAATACTCATTTCATATTTACTATTACTTAATTTTCAGTTATAAATTACAATAGCTTACAATTTCTATTTTCCCATTAATAGAGTGTATTTAGAGTGTATTTATTAAAAAACAAAGATATCAAACGCAACCACGTTTGTAACAAAGATTTTTTCCATAAACTTTATTCTGCAGCCTTTACATATAAAAGTAGAAATAAGTTTTTTACTATTCATTCAGTACGGCTTATCAAAACATAGTGAACTTACCAGTTAAATAAGGATTGAAAGAAACTTCTCTTATCAGTATCAACCTTATGAGTAAAACAGTGACATCAATACTTTTATCTCACCCTCAGATAAAAAGCAAAAGATGAAAGTTTCACTTTGAAAGCTTTGCATACATGAAATATGAATATTTACAACTTGTGAATATACAGTTTAAACAAATTTCTTTTTTAACATAGCACGATTGATCTAAAAGAAAAATTATATAATATCCGAGTGTCTCACGATTTTATTAAAATTTTAATAGAATATTTCGTTTGTTACTCCGTAGTTACTCATTAGCATATAAGGAATAATTCAACTTAAATCTTCTGATTAAAATTAATTCCGCATTACTGAAAATAACTAAGTTTGAGCATATGAGTTGCTGAATTGAAAAATAGAGAACCAATTTTTCAATTACCAGCAATTGCTTTTAATAGAATGAAAAGCGTTTTATGAAAACACATTTGTATGCTTTTTTATTTGTTTGTTTTACTTTTTCCTAAATTAACTATTAAAAATAGCTGTATAAATTTTATAATTTATTTATGTGTTTCTAAGAAAACTTACTTTAAAATAGAAAATAGAATGAAAGGGAAGTATGTTTTTTACATGATAAAGAGTTGTATTTTAATCGAAAACGAAGTTAGGAACAAAAAATTGCTTAGTTACTAAAGAGTTGGCGTTTTACCTGATTTCTTAATTTTCATGTATTTACATAAAATAAAGTGTTTCCATGCATATTATATATCATTTAAAAATAATCACTTCTGCAACGCTGGCAATATATTTTCTTCTCTCAGCTCTAACTACACGTGACAACCAACATCACAAACATCCCTATGGGCAGATTTTTGTCTCTATAAATGTTAATTCAAATATGAAGCATTTCTACTTTTACCACTTAATTAATCTCGTTGGGAATTAAAACCGAGGAATTAAAAACATTTTTCGCTTCTATTTTTCAAAGACATTAATAATTTCGTTACTGTTTATTTTGCTTTTTCTTGTAAAATATGCATTGAACTTTTTAAACGTGTATATGGTATACAATCACTAAAAGCAATTTCATAAATTAATAAATTATTAAGTTAAATTATTATTAATTTCACGATTAAATAATTTTTAATGCATAAATTATTATTAGATTTATTACTTAAAAAAAGTTTTCAGACTTTAAAAATATTTAGTAAATTTTGCTTTGAGTAAAAATATATATAATTTTATATGTTGGTGACTTCAATTAATTACTTTTTACTTCTTTTCACATTTTATTCAATATCAAATAAATACTGAATCGCGATAGAAATTTATTCAGTTATAGAAATTATTTTCAGATTACATAATCATTGTACTATAATATATAAATATGAAATTCCTTTTACTTAAAATGATATAATCTCATTTAATTACTAACATAATTTAAATTCAAACAAAATCTATATTCTTATAATTACGGAAACTAAATTCAAAGGAAATAAGCATTGTACATTTTATTTATTTTCTCTAAATAATTTAATTTCTTATTTTGAAAATGGTTTATATAAATTTGACTTTTTCAAAAAGTATCTAATTAATCATTTTCTATTTCTGAAAAATTTATTTTCAGAATTTTATAATAAGGACAAGTGATGACTCAGATATAAGTTTCTAATTGTGTTAAAAGTTTTAAATCAAATTAATATTTGAAAAAAGACTGTATTTAACCTTTTATCATAATTTAATTAATTATGTGAACTTTTAACAAAAAAACTTTTCTCAGTTAAATTGTATTGTATCTTTTTAACTTACATAATCTTGCAATTATTTTTTTATATAAGTTTTCTAAATAAAGAGAAATATATATTTTATTTTGTGTTTCATTTTATTCTCCAAAATAAGTCACAAAATGATACACTTTTACTTTAAAATAACATTTTTATCCTACTTGTAATGAATTTGAATGAATGTATTTGTTTTTGATAAATGGTATCATCTATAGAGTACACATTAAACCATTAACAACTTAATAAAAGATAGCTAGTTGAAAGTATCCATTTTGCTGCATTCTATTTAAATTATTTCTCATCTGATTCAATTAATTTATAGCTGACACTCACTTACCCCATACTTATGTAACTCAGATTTTACTTTGCGGAAAACGTGTAATTAGATTTTGATAACCCCACTCTATATAATGTTTTTTCTTTGAAAAAATAACTTATATCATTACTTTTTTCAATGCTGCATGGTAAAATAAAGGAAATACAAAATATTAAAAATATCAGTTCTAAATGAAGTTTTTTTTTTTTTCAAGCGTGAGAGCACACCTCTGAAAGTCTTCAAGTTTAATACATAAAAATGTAAAATACGTTTTACTTTTTAATCTACATATGCATTAAAAGTCAGATGTTAAATTAATACAATAAAAACAAAATCAAAACTTGAATTTTTTTTTAAATATTTTCTGTCTGATGATTCAGTTAAGCATATAAACATGAAGTTCTACAGTTTAATATAAAAAATGCACACATAATGAAATGATTTAATATTAAGAGCATTTCAAAATGATACTTTCAATAATGGAATGAAGTCTTAAGTATCGATTACTAGTAAGCAGCTTGAATGTGATGCATTATACGAAAAAGCTTCCATTGGTTGCGAAATCATTTAGCATACTAGTCGATACGATTTCCATTCGTATCTATTTGCATTTCCGACTGACCACTTACTTAAAAAAACGAAAACGCTTTCATTGCAAAGGTCAAAAACAATATTTTTCAAAACTTTTAAAAAATAACACATTTATGGGGGTTTTAGAAAAATTGCATTGTAAGAATGAGGAAATAAGGAAAGATCAGATGTCGTGAATGTTGTTTTCCTACTCCAAGTGGTGGTTATTCATAGATGACAATTTTAAAGGCAGGAAACGAGCCACATACTTCTCTGTTAAATCAAGAATATTTACAACAGTGAATTTTGTTAAATGAAATAAATTAATAAAATCTCAGTATTAGCAACTTTACATGGAGCTCAAATCAGTGTTAATCATGTTTTAAATTAATTACAATCACCGTAATAAAAATTTCAAAATGAAACATAGCTTTCAATTTAAGTTATTGGGTTATCAATATTTTGAAAGAAGTTTCACATCTTTCCATGAAAACTTTATCATTTCAACTCCAGACGAAATCATGGGCAAAAATAATAAAGATTTTATTTATATATATCATAAGTTTTGTAATTTACTTTCGAGATTTTAAAATCAGCTATCCAATAGTATATGAAAGTTCTTGATTGAAATTATCAAAACATACAATTTATAATTTATTTTAATGATCGAGGAAATAAGAAGGTAGTCAATAAAATAATTTTTTTTTCGAAAATCAAACCAATGATTTTTGATTGAACGAAAAATATTAATAGAAATTTCTTAAACTGTACATTCGAGCTCAAAAAGCAAATTGAGAACAGAATAAAATTAATTTAAGCTATATAT
>JAPDSC010017058.1:316373-395982 GCA_026290005.1 Latrodectus geometricus | reverse complement strand
AAAAAATGAATTTTTTTTTTAGATATAATTGACTTATATTTATTTAATAAAAAATATAATTGTAAGTTAAAAAATCTAATCTGGTCCTTACCCAGAAAAAAACATAAATTACAGAAATATGCCAGTAATCGTTTCCAAAAATTCTGTGTTATGAAATCTTACGCAGAACGTCAGATACACCTAATAAAATTTAGTCAAGATATATTAGTTTTTCAATGCCCTCGTCAACTTACTGTTATATTTGATTAATGAATCTAATTCGTTTGCCTTGTAAGTACATCAATGGAATTATAGAACATGTAGAAAATTGATATCAGTTTTATATATGTTCTTCCAAATATACCGAGATGAAATTTGAATAATTGTCGTGATTTCAGCAGTTCATGAGCTTGATTCCCATCTTGTACATCGATGTTTACTACTGTTCGGAATTCACTTTAACTGATGAAAGGACGGAATTAGTTTTATATGCAAAAAGTGTGTGATATGTCAACAAATAAACCTAATTAAAATTTCCAACAACGACGGTGTTTGGTTAAAAAAGAAAAAAATTCAATGACTAAAATATTTGAAATTTGGCTAACACCGTGATGACTATGAATATATCCATATTAATTTTTCACATAAGTGGGATTATTTAACCTTAATTATTTGAACACAAAACTGCATGTCATAATGTTTATCGAGTTATGTAAGGCAAAAATGAGCATAATTTGTTATATAAAAAAAATTATTTTAATCCACTTAAAAAAGAATTAAATATTAAAAGATATTGTGAGAAGATTAAATAAATTTTTATTTTTGTAAAATCCAACAACATTCAGTAAGATGAGCATTTATTTCAAATATTTGTTATGTACATTTTACCCTATTGTCTTAGTGTTTTTATGTAAGAATTTGAATAGAGAGTGATGATTTTTCTCATTTGGTGTTTTAAAATTTTGTAACTTTCATTAATATTTAAAAACTTGACTTGTGTACTTTGAGAACAATGTTCAAAATTTTGTCTTAATCACTGATATCTAATTTTTAAAAATTATAATTATGAAATGACCTTGTGTAAAATAATGTATCAGAAATTCTTAAGTTTCTCAGAAGGCACATTTATTACTTTTATCATCTTGCAAGATGTTGCCAAGATCAACATTCTTGTTACTAGGTGCAGAATTCATATATTCCATATTTAAAACAGGTATTGGTAATTTTTTTTTATTATTTTTAAATGTATTTAAATTAAAATGATTTTTATTTTTGCATATGAATTAAAAATTTATATTTCAATATTCTGTAAAAAATGTTTAACTATTATTATTTTTTTGGTACAAAAAAATAAGAGGATAAAATATATATTCATAATTGGATATAAACTTTTAGCTTCTTTTAAAAATCTACTTAGTAATACATTTAGATAGATGCTTTTATTTGCATTTAAGGTATTTCTTTATTATAGTTTAAAAAAACATATATTTTGCGAAATGTTCTAAGAAAGGACTTTATTTATTATAAATATATTTTGTACTTTATTAAATTTGCTCATTATGAAACATTTAATGCTATTACATTCTCATGTGAGGATATTTCATTTTATATGATTACTTGCAATATGTCTATATAAGATGAATATGATATTAAAAGTTTGAGTGAACTTGTGATTGTAGCTTTCATGTTATAAATGTCAAAAATTTATCAAAACTGTCTTACTCTTTAAATAGAAAAGTCATCAGAAATAAAAATTTTAATGCACATTTTATCATCATGTGGATCTGTGTGTAAGTATCAAACTATTTTTATTGTAAAAGATTTTTATAATTATTTTTAACAATTTAATGCATACATGTAGAATAAGAACTATAGATATTGTTAATATATATGTATAGAAAGGAAAAATACTATTTAATTTTGTAGCAAATCAAAAATTTAATTGTTTTAACAATCTGTATTTTTTTTTCCAGCTGTGTTTCCTGTATATATGACATTTCAAACAATAAAAAAAATTCTGAAAATAATATTCAGTTTATGCTATTTTAGAAAAAGATTATAAAATCACTTTCTTTTTTTGGATTTTTTATTCTTTTTAATTGGTAGTTTTTGATTTGATGATTGTCATCTACCTTATATACCTTATAACTTCCAACTCTAAAATAAAACAAAGTGTTGAATGTTTTGTTATTCATTACAAATTGTAAAAGTCTTCAATTGAATAAAAATATACCCATGTACATGGTATAAATACTGCAAGCTTCCTTTTTAAGAGTTTAAAAAATTATGTAGATTTTATTTCATTTAAACTTGGTCTTAATATTTTTTAACATCATTTATGTAGTAAATAACTAGTGAGATATGTTTAATATTTGTTATTTGTTCTGAATTTAGGTACATATTTTTGTTAAGCAGGTTATTTTAACTATTATATTTAGTAACATGTATTTGTTGAATCATACACTTTGCCTACAAAACCATCTTCATGTGTACATACTATTGTCTATCATAGTAACATTCCCCCCATTTTAAAAATAATTTTTAAGAAATTTTAATTTAAAAATATTTTTAAAAGCTTCATAATTCTAGCATTTTACTTATGGAAGTTTTCATTTTTGATTTCTGTTAAAATAGCAGTATATGAAATGTCTCGATTTTTTAATTAAAAGAAAGAGTAATTTGAATAGCAATTAAAAAGCATTGTTTGGATTTTTATTTTCTTATTAAATGAAAATTAATTTTGAAGAGTTTTAAATTAGATAGTAGAGTTTTAATTTGTATTAAATTTAAATTATATACAATTGCCAAAAGAGTATAAGTTTAAAGTACATGATAAATTACAACTGAAATGGAAATTTAAGGTATATATATATATATAAATAAATTTTTTCATATTACAATTTATTTTTAATTCTTATGGTTAAAAAAGAAGGCACCTTAGATAAAAATAAGCTTTTTTTATGTTAAACCATGTCAGTATTATTAAGCAACACATACCTAAACTGGGATATATGTCTACTAGTCAATTTTATAGTTCTACATAGGTTTATGTTTTTTATTATATGTGTACAAAAACTTTTAATAATTTTAATAAACCCCTTATTCTTATTTATTTTTCCCCCAAAATATTGTAACTACAATATGACGAATTGATGATTGTTGCAAATGGCAAAATATCATTTTTATGATTCTCAACAGGAATCAGCATAAACAAAAACAAAGAAAATGGTAGTATCAAAATGGCAAGTGAATAAACATATCATGAAAAAAAAAGGATAAATCATAAATGCAAAATGTTGGAAAGCAATGTTACAAATAGAAAACGGCTAAAATGCATTAACCTACCTAATCTTGCCAATTCGACAGCCACATATTGCAAACTCTACCTTCATCCCAAATGTCACTAAATTCATTTTTACATACACTGGAATTAAACCTAATAAAATGTTCAATATTCGAAGCCAAAAATAGCACAGAATTGCAATATTAAATGCTTGAGCTTGAGTGTGACTGAGATGTTAAAGATCGATATTGTGCAAATTGATGTAATTGGCAAAATAACTATAGAAAATTAGAAATTATACCAAACCCATATTGGCTTTTAGTATTTTACCAATTTTTTTTATTTTCATTTGCAGATTAAAGAACAGCTGTAGTCAGAATAACAAATATTAAAACTTGAACAAAGAACTAAAAGAAAAAGTTACATGTACACAGGTAACAAAACTGAAACTATAGTAAGTCTAAATTCCCTATCTTGTGCCAAGCTCTGCTATCCAGTATCTGGACCGCATGTGTCCCAAGTTAAGTGCAGGGCAATGACTCAAATGGTTTGCATCCATTTCCACTTGTTTGTTGCACAGTTGGTTGAGAAGACTTGATAGTATTTTATACCATGTAGATGCTTAGAAACAATCAGGGCCAGTAGCGAGGTGAAACTTGATAACAGATCTGCCCTAGCCAAAGTGGAATGCTTGTGATATTTCATAGATCTCTTTCTTTTCCTTTTTTTTATGTTTTTACAATAACCTTCTCTAAGGATTTTTCAATTAACCATTTGGCATTATTAAAAGGAATTGAAATATCTGCTATTTATACAATTTTAGTTGCTTTTTTTTGCCAAGCAACTTGTGGCTTCATTTCCCTGGAGTCCATAATCCCAAAATTGTTGATCAGTTTGTGTTACCCAGAGTGCACCACATGGAGATAGATCTATGTTGCAAACCCTACTGAAATATATTGAACATCAAAATTTCAATGAATAAATAAAACCATTTTAAGTTTACTATGCTGAAATCATATTTGAAAGCTTAGTAAATGATTTGTGTTTCATTATTATAAAAATGATTTATCTTTATTAAAGAAAACTATTCTGTTAATGTGTTGACTGTTAATTTATTGTTACAAAAAATCTTATTATATATATAAATGAACTTGTAATGAATTGTTGAGAAGATTAGAAAAAATGCATTTCCTTATAAAAAAAATTATTTTTAAGTATCCAATTTTCATTACTAAACTATATGATCATAATGATGATATTTCAACAGAAATTTGAACTTAGCAAAATGAAATTCAAAGCATAATTTTGTGATTGGATATACTAATATCTCTAACACACCTTAAAATATTTATATATTGTATGAATGATTTATTCTAACTGACAAAAGAAATGTTTAATCTTTTATAAACTTAAACACTATCAGAGAAGATGCCTTTTAGAAAATGGAAAATGTTTAGCTGAAAATAACCAATTTACAATTAGTTAACTTTCCATAGTAACAACTAATTTACTTAATACCTACTTAGATAGACAAAAAAATAATCTTTAAAACTGTTTATTTGAATCATCTAGTTTTGAGGAATTAAAATCAATCTTTTTATTATTCACTCTTTGTTAATTTTTTATGCTTGAATATTAATCACACACATGAATTATATTGTAAACATAACTGTATGAATAATAAATTGCATTTTGTTTACATACTCTTTAGTGTAATCATTTCAAGGAATTTGCTGAAGATTAAATATTTTTTTTTAATGTGGTGAAAACACATATTTTATCAACATTAGATGGCTAAATCATCAATATATTTAAAAAGATTATATAAGTTATGAGAGAAAACAGATTTGTATACATACAAATAAGAAACAAGAATCTGTTCCTTTTAATAGTGAGAATAATTATTGTTATATAGACATTTCTAAATGAATAAAACAGAAACTTAATATTGAAAAAGAAAAATCCCAAAGACATAATTTAATAATTAATCTTATAATTCTACCAAAGCTTTTAATTAATGTTTACTTTTATTTGCATTTTGAAAAAATTATGCTTAATCTTTTCTGCTGTTAAATAATTTTTTGTATGATAATTTTCTTAAAATGTGGTGTTGTTAAATAAACTTTTAACTGCCCATTTTATATTGATATGAATAATGTTCTTGAAAATTGGATAACAAAATTTATCGTATAGCAATAATATGAAATTAATTTTTTGCTCCCTCTTAAAAAATTAATTTATACACCTAATTTTATATCAAGAAAATTCATGAGGTTATATTATACCTGATGCATATTCCAACTTTTTTTTCCACTGGAATTTGTAAATGCTTTTGGATCCATGTTTGATACATTTTTCAAATATGAAATTTATAAAAAATTCATTATGTTCTTCATTAAATGATGTCAAATTAAAAAGCAAATTACCATGTGCTTCATTAAACATAAAAATTCATATACTATTTAAGTTAAATTATGAATTTACTTTTTAAGAATTATATTGAATCATTGTATAACAATTAGGTTGTATTGTATTTTTAAAGCCTGGCTAACTAAAGTGCAACTTTCTGCATTGCTAAACAAATAAAATGAGTTTGTGAAACTTTTTAGGGTGGCCACAGGACTGAATTGTGTTTTCAACTTATTTATTAAATGAGGAAAAAAATGCAACATGTTTTTTGTTATGGAATAAAATTATTATACTGTTTCATATTTTGTTTTTCAGTGGATTAAAATATTAATAATGGATAATCAGTTCAATAAACCAAATGATATCAGGGAATACTAAACTAGATGCAGTAAAGTAGGAGCTATGCTATAATTATTCTTGCTATTATTTAAATGTATTATTGCTAATATATCATCAAACATGCAGCATTACAGTTCTACTATATGCTGTGAATATGATGCAGTTCATCCCTTATAAAAACTTGGGCATTTGTGATGTGTGACAGGAAATAATCAATAATACTGCAAATAAACTGTATTATGCATATTAAGCAGTTTTTTCTTGTCTAATATCTTCTTATTCTGTTACAAAAATATTTTAAGGATTTAATAATACTGTTGTTTCATCTGATTAGTAATAATAAATCAAAACTTCTTTTGGAAAAAAAAAAAGCTGTTATAATTTGATTGGGAAGGGCATTATTTTTATTACTGCATGATATTGAGTTTATTCCTGACCTAACTGCTTATCTGTAGTTTTCTATAGTCAGAGCTGAAGCACATAAAATATGTAATGGTCACAGAATGTAATGATATCTCTGGGAGTGGCAGGCCAAGTGTGGAGGCTTGCTTAGTCCTTGCTTCTAAATTTTAGAGATCATTAATAGCATATCCAGTAGGTTTCCCACTGCATAAGCTGAGCTGTTATTCTACTTTTTTGTGCCAAAGGCTTAAATGTCCTAAGAGGCTGGACAGTAAAAATAATAGGTACTATTTAAAAGAAGTAACTGTACTATAGGCAAATTGCCAAATAAGCAGTATTGTGAACAGCAACTTTTCAAAACAGTACTTAACAGAATATTTTTATGTAAAAGCTACTGACTAAATATTCAATTATGCTATTAGTATGGCATAATTACAAAAATTTTATCTCTGATAACCAAATTTTTATTTGCCTGAACATTAAAAATTGCTTAAGTAATCTCTTCTGTCAATTAGTGTTTGTATCATGCATTTTTGGCTTGAATTAGCTTTTGATTTATACTTAGCCTAATTGCCAACTTGTAAACATGGTATGGCTTTGTTTGATTTTCAGTCAAATTTTAAGATCTTACAATTATGCAAAAGTATTCAGCTTTATGAATAATCAAATTAAATAGAAAATGTGTGTTTCCTTTCTTAATTTTCAAATGTGATTGATTAACGGTTATAAGATATATTTTGGTATATAAATTTTTTATTAAAATAAATTTTATATTTGTTAGACCACTGCATATAGTGGGCTGTTTATTAAAAAAAAAAAATCTTAAATAAAAGACATTTTATTTAAAATATTTAAATGGATGTGTATTTATAATTTGGCTGTGTTTCATTTTTATTTTATTAATTTCAAATTCTTATTTTAAGGCATATGTGTGTTGTTTCTTATTATTTTCTTGCTCTCATTTTATACATTGAGCTATTGGTTAAAACTATTTTTCTACAATCATTCCTTGTAATAGAAAATACCTAGAATTGATTGAGAATATTTTAAGTCTCCTTCTTTGCAAATGTTCAGAAATTCTAAGAATTGTTGAAAGAAAATTTTGCTTCACAACTTTGAAGTTAATATCATGTACTCTATATGTTTTAAACTTTGATTAATTAATTTTACAAACTTGAAAATCTTATTGTTTATTTGTTTTTTACAAATAAATTATCAATAACGAGTGAGTAACTTACATCTGTTTATACATTTATATTAATGATTACTTATTTTCTAGCTTTTAGGATTTTGTTTTTGAAGAAAGAAATTTTCTGTGTTTGCTATCTTAGATTTTTCACATATTTCAAGTTTAGATATTAACTGGGTTTTTTATTTTGAGGATTGAAATATATTACATATATATATTTTTTCATATCTCTTAGTTATCATTTTTGTTTAACAACTCTTTCAAATCCACCTGTACCAACTCAAGTTACTAAAAAAAATTGTCTTTATTAAATTAGATTTTATTTTTAATAAAGTTGAATTATTGAGCTTCATTAAGTTTAAGATATTTTTTTACAAACATTCAAAAAGTCACCAAAAATAAAACAATTTTATATTTAACATTCATTACTCTTCCTAGTATATATTTTGTTGCCAAAATATTGTAGTTTCTTCATAAATTAGCAACAACATTATTAATCAATTATAAAATGTTATTCTGCCCTATTTTTCCAAGTAAATTTATGGAAATTTATATAAAACTTTTTTATTTTTGTATGTATTTTTATTTACATTCTTATTTTTTTTAAAAAATATTTTTAGCTGTTGCCAATATAATTTTCACTTACTCCTAACTATCTGATAGCATATATTGTAAATTATTTAAGAGTTAATACAACTTTTGGAAATTTGAGTTAATTTCTGAAACAGTAAAAATCTCTTAAAAACTCTTAATATCTTCTTTAGACATTTATTTTGTATTTTAAAATATTATTAATTGCATGATTTTTTTGAAATTTTAAATAAAAAATTCAAAAGGAATTGAAACAGTATTTTTTAGCATTCTACTAACAGTTGAAGTTGGTGCTACTTTTAAAATTATGTTTGAAATGTCAAGAATCCTCAAGGGGGGGATGTTAAAAAACTAACTCAAAATTAAAAAAAATTAAGTTATTTCTTTAGTATATAATCAATAGAAAAATTCAAGGCATGTGGCACTCCAAATATTTTTTGGATATAAATTTCTATTTGAAAAAATGAAAAGCTAGTTATTCATTTATATGAATGTATTCAAATATTATACTGTATTGTATTAGTAAAATCCCATTCTAAATCAATTTTCTCTTACAACATTTTTGTTTATAATTAAGATTACAATATAAAACAATTTATTAATTTTCCAATTGACAGTAATGACAATATTCATTTGTTATTAATGATCTAATGATTCTAGTAGTAGACTATCAAACATATTAAATCAATTACTTATTATTGTAGAAATTAATTTGTTCTTCAAAATGTATGGATATTTCAAAAGTATAATTATTGCTTAACGTTTTTTAAATTAAATGTTCTTATCTAAATGAAATAATGTTATGCTTGATTATTAAGTTCTATGATGACTTTTTCAAATGTTTATCTTTTAAAAAGAGAAAAAGCTCCTTATATTATTCAAAGTTGGTCTTTTTTAAAACAAATAAATATGCTTAAACCTTAGAATTAATTTTCATTTAACAGCAATGCCCTACAAATTTTGTTAAGAATGTAAAATTATTCATGATAAATATCAAATGAAAAAAGTTGTTTCAATATTTCTATATCATTTTTTATTTATTTGGAAGAAATTTCATCAGTTGATGTTTAAATATTATTATTCTTTTATAGTTAACACAAGTTTTCAAAACTCAAATAGATTAAAATATTACTTAGTTTTTAATTTTAATAAATTAGACTTATTTTTTAATGGATTTATATTAAATATCTTGTTTATAAACTGGAATGCTGAAGTATACAGTATTTTAGAACTCCATTGAAATCATTGACTAAATAAAATTGGAAAATATGTTTAACAGTTACAGATCAAATTTTTACTGTTTTAAGCATATGCACATGATGATTATTTATATTAATAGAACAATTTCTTTTTGTAATTGTCTTTCTCATTATTTTCATATATTGAGTATATTAATCCCATTGATTATAAGATCATTTATTTTTAACCATTATATACATTTTGAAATATTGCATGTTTTACAATGTTTTTTTAAAAAAATTCAGCTGTTGCATATTGAAGAATTTAGATAGGAGCCTTAATTTGTATAGACATACATTGTTAGCCTGTGCAGTTAAAGCTCTTTTCTGAATCATCTGTGAATAAATATGGTTGGTAACTTATACATTTTTGAGGTTAAATAATTATAAGAAATCTAATTTTTATTTGTGTTAGTATATATCTATAACTCATATTTTTATATTGTAAATGTATCTAAAACACAAATTATTCCTCATTTCGCAGTATCAGAAATATTTTACTATTTTTTGTCTTAATATATTGCAATCATAATCAATTGCAAGATTAATAAATTGCAAGATTTAGTGTATCCTCTTATAGTGTTATATATTGCACATACCTAAGCTTGTTTAACAAGGACCAACAGTATAGTATACATTTTAATTATTCAGTTACAAATTGAATTGAATCCATGAACTGTATTCTGAAAACAGGGTTTTGGTCATTCAATTATTAATGTGTCTTCTACTGAAGCATTGAATATTTTGCACAAATAAATGGTGTATAGGTATTCAGATTTCTGAAAAATACTTTCCATTACATATGAACTCAAGGAAATTAAAATGAAACGTGGTGACAGATGTTACAACTTATATTTTATTAATTTGTTATGATCAGTAGTTTATTTTCAAATACTTTATAAAATTATTTTTTCAAAATATGTAATCACTAAATTATCAATTTAAATCCTTTTGAATTTGATAACCTTAATTCAATTTTTTTCTAAAAATGTTTAAATTAGTAAAATAAAATTTGTAAACTCTCACATTATTAGAATTTTGTTTATGTATTCATACAATTTATTTTTACTTGTTTGAATTTGGTGTACTTTAACATTATTTTTAATGTATAATTTTTATGCGATTTTTCACATTCTATTTTGTTTCCTAATGATATGTAATAATAATTATTGTTTGCAAGAATATTGAAGTAATGATTGTTTACAAGAATAACATGTAATTGGTGTTTATAAGAGTAACTAAAAAGTGAATATATTCTGAATAAAATTTTACATAACACATTTTATTATTGTTTTTCTATTCATTAGTTTTCCACTCTAAAAATTTAAATTCGGTGTTCTATTTAGAAATTTTTAATTTTATAAGCTGAATAACTTCTGTATTGAAGCCTTCAAAAATTAAAGTGATCTAAATGAAACTTTTAATTTTAATGCAGTATTTTTATATATTTGTATTCAGATTAAATTATTGTCTAATCAGTCATGAAGAAATTTGATGATTAAAATCTGGAAATTAGGTTTTATTTGATGTTTATCAGGATTTCTCATTCATTTTTTAGATTTTAATAGTTTAATTTTATATAATGGAACTATATATATATATATATATATATATATATATATATATATATATATATATATATATATATATATATATATATATATATAAGTGTTCTATTACAATTTATTTTGCTGAGCTTTGTCTGAAAACATAATAAAGGTAGCAAAAGTGTGAAAGGTAGGCTTGTAATTCTTGTATATTATGTAAACAACAATTAATTTATTGAAGTGTATAATGATATATATATACTTATTGTAATATAATATAAAATTTATTTTTTGGTATTAGTTGATCACATTAATTTAATATATTCAACTTTATTTAAATATTTTTAAAATATATGCAAAAAGGTTTATTAAATGATGAATTCTAAAGAGAAAATTAGCTTTGCTTTCCAGAAAATTTATTATCAATTATTATAAGCATATTTATTATATTTATAAAACATCTTGGTATTTATATATCTATAACTTAGATTTCAAATCAAATTTTCATAACTCATAAAATATAATAATGAAAATAATATTTATTCACTGAACTTGAACTGGCTATTAGAGGAAAACACTATCTAGGTAAAGAAGATTTACATCATCATCTTTAAAATCATGAACACGTGTTGGCTAATTTATTGAAATCATGGTTTTGACCAATGAACGAATTTAAAACTAAAAGGAGAAAAATATAATACACATCATTTTTCATCCTTCAGCATATCAGTTTAATATGAACATTTTAAGTAAAGCATATGGTTCTTATTCTATGTGATATGATAACATTATACTGTCAATAACGAAAGATGTTGCCCAATCAGTTACGTAGATTTTAACAATGATCAAAAAGGTTGTGATAGAATCCTTTTTTGATATTAAATGGAATAAGTTATTATGAAACCAGTCTCCCATAATTACCTGTGAAATCAATTTGAATCTTAAAATCCAGCTTTCTTTGTGTCTTGGTTATATTTATTTAGATATATATATGTAACCTTAAATATTATTTTTAGCGTGAATGTAAAAAATTTTGAAAACGTCAATTTATTGAAAAGCCAAGATAGAAATAAAATAATAATAATAATAAATAATAAGAACATGTGAAATATAGCTTACATTCAGTACCTACATGACCAAAAAATAAAGAAACCCGTTTATACATGAAATAATTTCATTAATAAGCATAGTTGAAGAGATATATTCACATGTTAAATAAAGTTGGGATAAAATTATACTCAATGTGCAAAGTTTGATGTTGTTTATTTTTAGATGTTTTTAGTATTGGATTCAAATTCCCTATTACTTATTTCGTTTTCAATTAATTTGCAAATTTATTTCTGTTTTTAGATTTTACAAAATTTTTCTTTGAAAACAATGCTTCATACAATATGTGGATCCAAAAACGTCTTTAAAAGTACATTAACATGTTTTATTCGTTGAAATAAAATTGTTTGAAGAAAAAATTTAATGTATATTTTCAGTTTTTATGATTATACTTGCTGTACTTTCAAAATGTTCTCCATCAACTTCGAAAATCAAATCCAAGAGGTAATGGTCAAAAAAATCGGAGTAACGACTGTTGATCCAGATACACCGGCAGCAGTCGCACTTTCCTATCACACGCATGTTTGTAATAAACGGGGCCACTTAAATATTCAGATTTCAGGAACTGAAATATCATATATTTGTGTAGACATAAATCTTTGAAACTTTTAATTGCTAATTTTCTTGCTTCATTCATATATAAATGAAATTTAAATCCTATAGGACCCGATTTTCTCTCTCAAATAGATCTTTAAACATAATTGACAATATCACAAAACTTTCCCGCTGGAAAATAATTTCTCTCTTTAAATCATTCTTAGGTCAAATTAATTTGGGGGATTCATAGTACTAAATTTCAGTAGAATTAGCAGATTTTATAAAAATATCATTCCTTATTAAACCTATTAATCATACTACTATACGCTGTATTATAACAAATGAATTGCCAATTTATAGCAAGTTCTGTTGTCTTAAACTTTAATTTACTAAGCAATAATAAAGAGAGTTTCAGTTTATGTGGGATTGACTTTTTACCAACTATCTAATCTTTTGCTTTTTTACCAACCATCTAAATCTCCGTGGTTCTTACCTCTGCATTTCGTTTCTAAGCACTAGTAATATTTTAGGGATAATAGAAGACTAATAAATGTCAAACTTTATCACATACCTCATATATAGGATTTTTCTAATGCATTCTAATAGTACAATTTTCCAAAACCTAATATAATCCATGCACATCTTCACATACTGTTGTAAATCGTTCAAATACAAAATTGCTCTATTTGTTTTCCATTGAGACTATCTGAATAATACTGAGAAAAGCGACCGCGGAGACCTAGTTTGTAAAGGCGTCGTTTTTAGTATCGGAAGATATATCTTCCGATACTAAAACTGTTCGAATACCGGCTTAACCGAAGATCCAACGTGTTCACGAAAGGTGGTTGGAGCACGTTAAGTAGGTCGTGGTGACAATTTCATCCAAATGAAATCATACTCTGGGTGGCAGGCCAGGTATCAGGAAGTCTTCTGCTTGATTTCTGCTTCTAAATTATAAAGACTCCCTATCGAATGCATCCAATAGTTGGTAGAGCTAGAAGTAAGGAAGTGTATTATTGCAAAACAAAAAATAGTGAGAAAGAACAATAATAATGAATGATGAATCAATTTTAGACATGCAGATAAGATTTCAACACTCAGATAACTATATTTAAGTCCTGTTTTAATTATTCCTCAGGTTTTTAATAAAAAAATCCTATTAAATTGTAACTGCTCTCCATATTTTACAAATTTATTAATATTGTATTAAAATTTAATGCAAAATATACAGTATATATATATATATATATATATATATATATATATATATATATATATTATAAAACTTAAAAGTCCTTTCCCGGCAAAATACTATTGCGATCAAGTGCGCATAGTTTTAAAACTAAAATTTCTGAAATTTTATTTTATGTTAGCAATTCCTAAATATTTAAACAATACAATATAAGTTTCCTTAAGTCAAATGTTAAGCAATGAATTTTATTTATTCTGAAATCAAAGCATTAAATAGCTAGTTGATTACTCTTAATTAATTTATTGAAACATTTAACAAATGTCAAGTAACATCATAATAATAGTAAATGGTTGTATTTAGTTGTAAAAATACTATTGAAAATAATTGTACTAAATGACGCATGAGAAGCAAGTAGTGCAGTGTTAGCGAAGAAATATATGAGAGATCTCTGTCGAGCGTATAATTGATGTCAATTGTTAATTGGCCAAATTAGCGGAATAAAAAAGAGGCTGGCGAGAATGGCACACACAAATTCTTTAACGTTCCTCTTACAATATTTTCTGGAAATCATACTGTTTTTCCAGTTATTGTTTCTGCCTCTTTAATCATTTGATTATCAGGAGATTTAGATTGCATACATATAGTCTTTACAGCAAAAAAAGATTCCCTTGCAAGAAAGGCGAGTTTCACGCCTGAAAGTTAATATCGAAAGTTCTTTTTATTCGTTGAAGCACACTGAAGGAGCTCGATGAGAAGTTGTAAGAGTTTTCTCACTGTATCATTTCTGATGAAAACATGACTCGGTTGATTAATGGACAATGAACAAACACAGATTTTTGTGCATGATATGAACTTGTCATTAGTCTCAATATCGGGAAATGAGCTTTAAAGTTTTCAACGAGCTTAATGAATCATGTTTCCGTTCATTGAAGTAAGGTTGAAAAACTCTCTAAGAAAAAAGATTTTCTATAGATGAGCTCTATTACTGATAATGGCGATCTTCCTTGTACACCTTTCGGAAACGCAAGAGAATGGATGATAGAGGTTCGAATAATGTTCCCTGCTGTAAGCCTTGAGATGCGGTGCAACTTCATTGCTTCGAGTGTGGTGAGTCAAGGACCAGATTCTTTGGATACTAAGGATACTTTACCGAAATCTATAATGTTTTTCATTCCATTTTCAGTTTTCTTTCAACTGAAATTTTGATTGTAGCTCTTATTTTTTATTAAAAAAATTCTCTCTAGTTGGGATTAAATCCGTTTTTTTTTTATTATTATCACAAAGATTTCCATTAGTACCTATGTCTGCCTGTTCTAAAGAAGATTTGAATTCTTCCTACGCATCAACAAGTGTTATCGAATATCAGGCGATACAATGCTTCAAATAATTGGTTACCATAAGATCCAATAGTTTTTCAAACGTTGAATACCTTCATCCCGATATCCATTCTTTGAAATAATCCCGTATTTCAGAAATAAAATCTTTCCAAGGCGTTTCAGTCTTTGATGCTTGATAAGCACTTGGACGTCTTTTAAGTATTTTCATGGCTTCAGCCGTTTTTTGTTTCTTTTGTAAAATCTTGAGTTATCTTATAAAGTAAGAAGACTTAAAAGATGAGAGAACCAATCTGAATATTCTACTTCTATTCTCTTTGTGGTTGGTGCACAAATAAATTTAAATACAGGTTAATATCACTTTCTCTATCATCAAACCTTCGGTTTACTGAATTTATTACTTGATTAGGTTATGATACATCACCGCGTTCTATTTATTACTTTTTCAGTTGGAACCCATATTTCCTTATTTCTTCTTCAATACGTTTCTTATCTTCTTCAATGCTTTTATCTTCTTTTTCTTTCATTCTCTGCATTATAATATTATGTAATAATTTGTTTCCAAACTCTTCTTCATATTCTTCAGAATCGAAGATTAATCTTTTTAAATGGGCTATTTTTTCAACCTCGTACATCCCATCTCACTGGCCCATTTGTAAATCTTTTTTAGTATTCCCTAACCAAGAAATTTTGTAATTTCGAAATTAAACCAATCACGAAAGACTAATTAATGATCGCAAGAGTGAAATTAAGTACATTAAGAGTTTCAGTAAAGAAAACTGATAAAATGATTTATCAGTAAAAATTTTACCTAAAAAATAATTCAACTATTTATATGTAAATAAGGGAAAATTGAAGTATACTAAAGGAAATGTTTTATATAGCTTATTCAAATTATTTCTAATCATAAAATAAGTCGCATAATAATTATTTCCAACAATAAAAGTTGTTTGATTGTAGATGAAAATTAAATCAAGAAACAAAATGTCAAAAAGCAATAAATGACATTTGCAACAACACTAGATAAATTTTTTTACCAATAAACATCATTAATTTTTTTCTTTTACTCCGAAAGATGAAAATTTAATACATAAAATATAAAAACACTTCTATTTTCCACGCATGTACTTTCTATTAAAAATGGTCATTACAAAACATATAAATCGTTTATAATTAAAAAAATCTTCTGACGGCGCAGCAAAAAAAGAAATTTTATAAAATTTTTTTATATACAAGGAAGTACGGCATGAATCAACCAATCAAAATTGCTTATGCAATTTTAAAATAGGACTTTCATTCATATATATTATAAAACATACAAATATAATTTTTATGAGATACTTTGTCTACATAAATTTAATTAACTTAGCATACATAAATAAATAAATTTTATCAAATTTGTCAATATATAACTCTAATTAAATTTCTCTTAACATAAAATAATACCATTAAGACATACGAACAAGAATGTCTTCATATCATACCAGATATAAATTATTATAATTTTAAATATTTAATACATAAATAAAACACTGGACAATTTTTAATTTCAAAAATGAAAAAGCAGAATTGCTTTAACTTTTGATAACAAAATATTGCACATAATACTTTTTAATGATAATACAGTAAGACCCCGCTTAACGCTGGGGATACGTTATATCAAAGTAGAGCGTAATGCGAAACAGCGCTAAACGAGGCTATCTTTACATGTAAATATTCGGGTATGGGGAAGATGGCTAGGAAATTGGTTAGGTATTAAATTTAAAAAGTATGTTTTTTTAATAAAAATAAAACCCAACATTTATTTCTTAAAGCCCAAATTAATACCACATTATTATTTCTTGCAAAAATAAAAACAAAATATAAATAACAAAACGAATATTCTTAAAAAAAACAAATAAATTCTAAGTCAGTCATATTTAGTTAGCCTTCCGCGTTTTCAGCGTTCTGCCTTTTTGTGACAAAAGCATCTAATATTGTTTGCCTTTTTCTTTTGCGTTATTCTCTTAAAAGTTCTTCATAAACGGATAGAGCATCTCTAACAACACGCCTTACTTTTGAGCTCCTGTCAAAATTCGGATCATTTTTAATGAATTGATCCATTATTTCAGTTATGATAGACAAACTCCTTTTTACAAACGCCATCGAAAGTTCTTTTTGCTCTTCTTCTGAATCCTCCTGTCAACATTTTTGTTTTTTTCTTGTTCAGTTAATTCCTTGAGCTCATCATTAGAAAGACTAGCCGCTGCTTCTTGAATTATTTCTTCGACATCTTCCACGTTTACCCCTTCAAAACCGGTTTGCTTCGTTAATTTCACTATCTCTTCCACTATTTTATCCACATCGACAGAATGTCCAACGTCGTCGCTCTTACTTAAATCCGGCCAAATATTCTTCCATACTCCTTTCAAAGATCTTTCTGTTACCCCATTCCAAGAAAGACCTATGTTTTCTACAGCATCCACGATGTTGTAGTTTTTCCAAAATTCTCTTATGGACTGGTTCTCTTCTCCGTCTGTTTTTTCAAACGTTTTCTTAAAGGTTCGTAGCAGGTAATAAGCCTTAAAATTTCATATAACGCCTTGGTCCATCGGTTGAATTAAGGCAGTTGTGTTAGGTGACAAGAAAACCACTTCGACTGGAATGCATGTTGTTAAGTCTGATAAATTTGTTGGGTGGTTTGGAGCATTATCAATTAACAGAAATGGTTTTTGTTCAAGTTTTTTAATTTCGCAATAACGTTTAACAGACGGGCAGAAATGTTCAGTGAACCAATCCTGGAAAATTTTCGCAGTTATCCATGATTTTTTATTGGACTCCCAAATTACAATTAAAGTTGATTTAGATATGCCTTTCATCGCTCTTGGGTTTTTGGAATGGTAAATTAGTAATGGTTTTAATTTAAAATCTCCGCTTGCGTTACCACCTAGTAGAAGGATTAAGCGATCTTTTGCAGCTTTAATTCCTGGTGCCCGTTTCTCTTCACGGGATAGAAATGTTCGTTTCGGCATTCTTTTTCAAAACAAGCCTGTTTCATCAACATTAAAAACCAATTCTGGAGGATAGTTTCCTTCTTCAATTATTTTTTTTAATATCGCTGGAAATTCAGCCGCCGCTTTTCTATCACCACTTGCTGCTTCTCCTGTAATCTTGTTGTGAAGGTTATTTCGATGTTTAAATCTATTAAACCATCCTCGACTAGCAACGACAGTTTTACTTGTGTCAATTGTCTCAGCCTGAATGTAATTAAAAATTCTTCTAGCTTTTTCCATTATGATAGATTGGCTTAATGACATATTGCGGTCAATTTCGTCGTCAATCCATATAGGCAGTCGTTTTTCCATTTCCTCTATGGTATTATTTCTAGAACGGGTAATTCTAGTTGCAGAACTTGAAGTAGTTGTAGTTGCCGATGACAGTATTTTTTCTTTATTCTTCATGATGGTCCTTATTGTTGAAGTTGGCAAATTCAATGAAGCACTAATTAGAGTTTGACGTTCACCAGAATCTAATCTTCACATCACTTTCATTTTAGTATTGTGTGAAATGCTTTTTCTGGTTGCTTTCTTTTCTTTTTCATTATCAACCATAGTAAAAACTAAAGATCAAAATATTTGACACTGTAATATAGTATTAATGTAAATTAATACCTACTTACAATAATGTCAACAAATGTTTCCAATAATAAAAATATGTCTGTACAATACCGCATCAAACAAGAAACACAAGTACACTCTTTCGGATATGTATTTGAAACCTATCGCTGCATAATATTTCGGGGAATCCCCGTATGCTGCGAGCGATTTCGTGGAATCCCCGGGTTGAAATAAAAGAGCGCTAAACCGAAACAGCGCTAAACGAAACAGCGTTAAGCGGGGTCTTACTGTACTTTAAAATGATTCAAAATTAGATATAATTAAGAATACAAAATTTCGTATTCTAAAAAAGAAGTCTTCACCACACATAGTAAAAAATGTTAATTAAACCAAATATTTTTTAGTTACAATCAATATTTATGTATCAATCAATGATAATCATTAATTAACGAAAAACAACAATGTTTTTTACACATAACCTTATAATGATGATAAACTTCGATGTGACGCGCGAAATAATGTGTATTTAAATCAGTGATGGTTTTTATACATATGTAAATATAGCTTTCCTTGTAAAATTAGCTCCTTTGAATTAATGATCAAAAGAGATTACATACATAAACATCAGTTTTAAAACCAAAATTGAAGGAATGATGTCACTATTATTGTATAAGAAATCGAAACTAAAGTGCAGGCATACAAAAATAATAGAATCATCAATTAATAATTGATTACTCCCAATACAAAATTACTCATGTTGATTCAGTATCAATGAACAAATTAAATAAAATCCAAGAAACGAGTTGATCCAATTAATTTTCATTTAATATGTGGCATGTCGAAATAAAAATACATGTTTATGTTAATTATTTATGACAGGGATGTTGAAATTAGCAAAAACATTCACAAATTTATTATCTGACATCACAATTAAATACTTAAATTTTTATCTAAGTATGTTTCAAGCAATAAGTTAAAACTTAAGCATGTAAAAAGAAGACAATTTTATGAAATTAACAGTTAAAATTTTAAAAAATATATAATTAATAAATTTTATTTTTATTCTTTATTCCAAATTTCTAATAATTTTGTCACCATAGAATACTTTCTAACGTCTTAATTTTTTATTTAAAGCTGTAAAATGTTTTTTCAAATTTTTTTTAGTAAAAGAATATTTTTAGGTTTGGGTTTTAAAAATATCAAATCATTGCATTTTTACAAATCTTTTTTTGTGAAGAACTTATATATTTTTTGAAAAACGGAATTATATAAAATGTAAAAAAAGTGTTTTTTTTTTTTTTTCAAACACTAAGAAATGATTAGTTTGGTGTATATTCGTATTAGGCGTAGAATATCCGAATGTTAAATGTTTCTCAACAGATTTTAACAAAATCTGAGACGTGATAAACATTTTTATTGATTATGATACAACATAAAATTGACAATATTTTAAAAAATAATCATAGTAAATAATCATAGTAAAAAGTAGAATTATAAAGCTGGTGTGATTAATAAGAAAGAAATTTCTTCATGAAAAAAAATTGGTAAATTTTCATTAAAATTAAATTTTTCACTTTCATTGTCTCGAGTCCCCTTAAGACAAACATACCATATACAAATAAACAAGACTACACTTATAAAAAATATTCACATGGAAGAAAATTAAAATTTTAGCTGTTAAAACACTCAGTCACACATCTTTTTCAATATTCATTGAGTGACCTCCTAATTTCCCCTCACATTCTTTCGATATTTCTCACGTCAGAAGACAGCATTCTTTACTGTTGTAATTTTTAAATATTTATAACTTATTTATATTATTATTATTATTATTATTATTATTATTATAAATTCTAGATAGTTTATTAATTCATTGAAATTTTGTTGATAGAAATGTTTGTAAGACTGAAATGAAATTATTTTGGCAAATATAATAATATTCTATTCAAGGAAAAAAGCCATGTATTTCACGAAATATTTGGGAACTTTGTGATGGATTATAATTTGTATTGATAACTAAATAAAAAAATTTTAAAATGAAATAAATTAAAATTTAAATATTACTTTTCCTATATTTAAATGCATCTTCGAGTTCATTTAAATAATGCTAAGCTGAACATATTCTAAATTTAAACATATCTTATTTAATATTATTTAAAAAAATTTATTTTTTGCAAATTCAAAAATGAATTTGCAAAAAAGATTAAATTGTATTTAAATTTAATAAGATTGAGAAGAAAAGTTTAATTTTGTTTCATATCATAAATACCTGAGGCTGTTTGGGTGTTATGGTTTTTTTAATGAAATGATATCAATTCCATATTTTCATAATTTTGAAAAAGATTTTTTTGGAAGTAATTAAAAAATATTTATTAACATTATGCTCATATTACTGCACCTAATTAAGTTTGAATATAATTATGCAGTATGATTATTTGTTGTTGTTTGTTTGCATTTTGTTGTTTTAAAATTTATAGAATTATGTTGGTAGTTTTCTTACATTTACTAGACTAGACTTGGAATTATTATTTTGACTAATTATTCCAGATACTTATTTTTAAAATATAATTATTTTGTATTCAAAGCAATGATGGAATTCAATGAATTTGTGTGAATTCAGAACATGAAATATTAACTAAATGTACACTAGTTTTGTTAAATAGCGATAATTTTCAGCGTTTCTTAAAAAATATTAAAATATAAAATATGTCATAAAATCACATATTTTGAATTTCAATACAAAAAAATAAAAATATATATTTGCATAAATTACACCAAATATTTGATAAATAAGCAATTATAATTTCACAAAAATAATACAATCCATCAACAATCAAGACGTAAACAAGAATTCAATATGATGTAAATACAGTTTCATTTTCTTAACAGCACAATGACGTCAAATGTTTATCATATATTTTCCAGACAGTCAATTCAGACAAAAGTATCCTCAAATTCCCTCTCATTACTGAATACCATTTTTACAACAATGGTAGAAGCTGAAACATTTGACATCGTACAATTTATATGTCTGATCAATCAATCAATTGAGTAGAAAAAGTATCTTTACTTAGAAAAGATACTTTCAATATTCGGAAGTTATTCTTCAAATTTTCAAAGAATGGAAGAAAAAGATAATAATACAGTTAGCTCAAGCATTGAAAATCATAAGGAAAACAATGAATCCACAGATAATTTATCCGACTTCTATTTACCTGAGGTAACTCTAGAAGAAGGTGATTCTTGCCCTGTAGCTAAAAAACGTAAATTACCCACTAGAATAAAATCTGTTGGTCATAAATCCAGAAAACTACGGGGTATGAAGTCTTATGAATTGCGAAAAATATTAGATACAAATGTGATAAAATTTTGTCAAGATAATAATCTTTTAGCCACATCTGTAATTTGCAGTTGTGGTAAGCAAATGATACTTCATCAACGAACTGACAATAGAAATATGTATTTGTGGACATGTAGAAAAGGTTCCAAAGGTAATAAATGTGATTCTTCTATATCCATTCGAAAAGGCACTTGGTTTGCAAATTCCAGGATTAAGATATCTGATATCTTATGGCTAGCATACATGTGGATTTATGAATATTCTTATAATTCTCTGTTGCATGAATGTGATCATTCAAATCATTCTATACAGGAATGGATGTCTGCATGTCGTGATGTGTGTCAAGCTATTATGGAATGCAAAAATGAACCTGTCGGGGGGATGGGAAAAATGGTGGAGATATTTGATTGTAAATATATAGGAAAAGGACCAGAAGATCAGTGGGTATTTTGTGCCTTAGAACAAGGAAGCTGTAGATCAGCTCTTGTTTTTGTAAAAGATAAGCAAAGTAAATCTTTAGTTCAAATATTTGATCATTATATTTTACCAGACAGTACTGTGCTGACAAACATTTGGAATTCTTTCAAGAACTTGACAAGTGATGATTTTTCTTATTTAATGTACCAAAAATCCATTACTTTTTTTGATACTGTTAGTAAAAGAGAAATAAACAATATTGAAACAATGAAGGAAGTGGCATCTAGACCACCTGCAATTAATTTTTGGACTAAATATAAATATGGGACTTCATTTTGTGAAACGATGTATCGAAAATCCTTAAGCTTTTCTGAAGATGCTTATATAACTTTTTTGCAAGATGTTGCCAAGATATATACACCTGTTACAAGGTACAAAAACGATACAAATTTCTTTGGAGTAATTCTTAGTAAAATCCTGTCTATTAGTGCAGATTTTACCAAATTCTTAATTTTCTTATGATTTTAAAATTACATAATGCTGCATAATTTCAAACTGCTATCCTATGCTTTTATCAGTTTCTCTACTATAACAGAGCCCCCATAATATAATGTTAAAAAATGTAATAATTTATAAAAATATGTATAAGGGCATTAAATAAATTTTAATCCAATCTTATTTGCACTAAGTTAGAAACATGAACAATATATATATATTTTTTAGGTTAAAATTTGCTTTAGGTGAACTGCTTGGCACATTTTCAAAAATGCCGATGCCATGGCGAAAATTCATCGGTCGCTAACAAAGTGAAACTTAATTAGCGACCAATGAAAAGGCTAAAACAAACGGAACAACTTTGATATCCCCCCCCCAAAAAAATTAAGTGCCAAATCTGGCACTCCCTGCAGACTTTTTAGAGTTGCTTTTTCTTATTTTGGTGTTGCCAATTTAGATTTTTGCTGTTGTCAAATTTAGTATTTTCTTGTATTTTGTACGATTTTTTGAGATTTTTTTAAAGTTTTTTTTGTTATTAATTATTTGTATATAGTGAGAATCCATCTTGGCAAGGAAAAAAAGCTCCAAAAACAGGTATTTTGCTTAGCGAGAAAGAAAAGTCGCCAAATTTCCAATTTGGGGGGTATATCAAAGTAGTTCCAAACAAAAGAGTAATTACTGAGAATAAGTGAAAAGCGCTTCAAAGTCGCGAGTTGGCGATGAAGGAGACCTAAACCACAATTTAACCTTTTTTTTTTTTCTTTTTTTTTTTATAAAAAATTATTTTTAACAAAGCTGTCTCAGTTTCTTAAAAAGAATGTTTATATTGTGCATATTACTACTGGTCTGAGTCATTTACTTGAGTATAACAATTTTTTATAATACTTATTATTTATATTATAATTTAATAATTCAAATAATGTCATTGGTTATTTAAATGGTTCTTGAATATTCTTATTAAGTTACTAAGGTAGCTATAGCATTGGACTGGAGTCAGCATCTGTGAAATAGCATTAAGTCAATAATGTAAATAACATTAGTTTTTATATTTTTATTAATTGAGCTTTTAAAAAGAATCCTTTTTCTTATCTTCATAGAGGAGTCTCAAATCAGGTAGAGGAATTAAATAAAAAATATGAATAATATTTTAACAATTTGTTTTTAATAATATATATAAACAATAAAGGAAAAAAATTATGCTTCATGATAATGAAATTTTATTGAACCTTTTTACGCTGACTATCATGAGCTAGTAAGAACCATACATTTCTTGGCTGGCACGCAGAAGTGCCAGAGTGTATTTTCTTTCATCTTCGGCCATCACACATTTCTGCCAGTGACCTGGAATGTTTTAAAAAATATAACTCTCTTTTGACACCGGATGGCATTGTATGTCCATATAATTTCAAATGCATGTAGATTTGACCTTCTACTCAAAATGACAGAAGCATGACTTGCATTCATGCTTCTGTCATTTCTGAGTTTTTGATTATATAAACATAAGGGGAAATAAATATTTCTCAATGGCATGCTTTATGACAGCTCTTTTGGATTCGCACATTTTATTTGTTTATAGGGAGCTTTATTTTCATAATAGTGCTTGGTAATTTTGGTTCAAATGCCAGTGTTTAGTGAATAATTGGATCTTAATGACTTGAATTCTTCCTGTTTTTATTGTTGCAATGTTGAAGCACCAAAATTGTTTGATTGATCTTGAAATAGCAGAAATGATACAAAGTATTTCTTATTGATACTGAAACAGATTCCGGTTGTAGTGATAGTGACACTCTAATATATTCTGATTATCTGTTCATAAAGAATCTAATAAAACTAATGATGATGAAGACATTTTGAGCATCTATATGCTTAGTACATCAATAGTAAGTATTTCTCCATGGTCATCCACAGTAGAAATTTTTTCAGAATTGCCATTTAAAGCAGTTCCTGGAAATTAAAGCTGATAATTTGGTTGAAGAAGAAATTGTTTTCTTTAAGTATTATTTTGATAATACAATGATGAATTCAATTTTTCATGTGACATGAGAAAAATTGAAGTAACATATTTAGTTTTCAGATATATAATGTTAAATTCATTAAATATAAGTAATATAAAGAAAATGTGTAGAATATGTATTTAAGCAAGAAACAAACTTACAAATTTATAAAAATATATATAAGGCATATGCGATTTAATTACTTTACAGAGTATTATTAAACCATATGTTGATATTTCAGTAATTTCATGTATTTAGGCTTAATAGCAAAATAATCTCCTGCCTTGGGCAGACACTCGCGATAAAGACTTCCGGCCTCAACAATATGTGTTTGATTGTGCTTATCGTTGCAAAAGTGTTAAATGTTAAAATATCTGACTGTATAAAAAGGATATACAAAACATAAGAAAATTGTTTTAAGAATGCATAAATTTTATTTCAACATATGATTTACTTAAAATGCGAAGTAAGAATTTCATACTTCTTAATTTAATTTAGTAACATCAGAATAGTCTTATTTATTTATCATAAAACTTCAATTTCAAATAATTTACTTGTTAAATATGTATTTAAATAATGAACTGTACATTTTATCTTTGAATTTTCTGGGTTTCCTTTGCAATATAGAACATGGACCACTCCTGGAAAACAGACATGATTTATTTACATGTAGCCTTAATTTAAGTCTAACAACTGCCTTCAACTGTTAGGTTATCCATTATGGGTGGCAAATTTATACCGTAGTTTTATAATTGTACAGTTGTTGATGCTAACAGGCAGTTTCATGTTTTGTCATTTCACATTGTAAATAACAGATGTTTGAGCTTCCTAGTTGTAAACTGATTTGGTTACCAATCCTCTTAAATTTTTTTTTCATCTTAAATTTTGTTTTTGTATAGTTTTATGATAGATAAGTAAAATTAGAAAAAGATTTTTGTTTATTTATATATTTAAATTCATTGATTTCTCGTTTTTTTAAAGAAGCTACATTTTTATTGATATTAATTTTTCCTTGATGAATTTTTTTAGTTACGTCAAATATTTTTATTAATATTTTTTATTTCTATTATTTATATGTGGTATCACACAGAATTATAAATAAATTTTACTTTATTACAGTGGCTTTAACAATGTTTTCCATCATAACTAAATTAAATATAAATGTAAAAATTTTGTTTTTGAGATCAACTCTAATAGGAATAAATTTATTCACTTATCTAATCAAATATCAAGGACTTTTTTAAAAAGCATTTTAAGTATGAGATTAATTTTCTTTTTTACATATTAATTTATATGTAAAAAATAAAATTGATAACATTAATATACATATTTAATAAGTTTTTCACTTATTAATATATGTAAATGCGAATTAGTTTTTAATATGAAAACAGATCTAAAATAATTTAGGATCAATTGATTTATTTTAATCTTTAAATATAAGTATTTTTGCCCTTAATAAAATTGGATAGATACTATGCCTCACATTTTCTTTTTGAAAAAGAAATATTCTTAGAAATTTTGCAATTGTTTTCATAATGGATTTATATTAATTATTATATTTCATAATAACTTTCTACAAGATCAGTTAAAGTTAACTTTTATAGCTTTGAAAAAATCTGTCAATGTTTTTGATAAATATAGTTACATACTAAATTTTTCACATAAAGCTTTCATTGTGTCTTTAGAATAGAAATATTAAAAAGTGACAATTTTTTTTATCTCCAAATTCTATTTGGATCCTGATTTTCATTTTTTGTGTAAATAGAATGTTTTTTAAATCAATAATAAATTATACTAATGCCTAGGAAATGATGTAAAATTCTTATATGATTAATTAATAATTCACAACAACTATTTAATTAATGATACACAACAGCAAAAAAAAAAAAATGTTTTAATTTTGAAATTGTATGCTCAAGAAATATTTAAAAATAAATTTTCTTTCAATTTTTAAATTGTAATAAGAATATTGTTTCGTAAAATTTAATCTGTTAAATAATAATGTTATTTGAAATGAAATTGGTATTTTTAAGATTAATAATCCATGCTTTTTATCTACTTAGTTTAGCTCTCATAAGTTTTTTCATATCGTGATTGACATTATTTGTTGTGAAGTTCAAAATTCACATTAATAATCCAAATGATATTTCATATTTTTGCATTGGAAAAAATAATTGTGAAGGTACCTCATTTTATCACTTCTTTTGTGAATATTTTTGCAGTAAGCTTGTCATTTTATATATTTTACTGAATATTTCAAAAGTTCTGGCCTATTGTTCCACATTTTTAGCTGAACCAGTTAATTAAAAGTACCTTCACAAACATACTGAGATATTATTACTAAATAATTTTAAATGTTATTTTTAAAATTCAAGAAGTTACCAGAAAACTAATCTTTCATTCATGTCAATTGTCTTATCAATAAAATAATAATTAATAATAAAATAATCAACTAAATATTTTGTGAGATGCTGCTTTTTATTACTTAACTATACCTTTTTAAAAGTTCCTTTCTTCAAAGAAAAGTATTATGTATACATAATGCCTAAGATATTTTCTTTCAATTTTATTTTTTATAGCTGTTATTGTATTTTCATTTCCATGAAATGTGCTCATACTTCATTGATAAGCATTTATGGATGATAAATGTAGAGGTATATGTGTGATTATTAAAATATAATAGCTCTCTGTTTTTTTTTTTTTTTTTTTTTTTTTTAATAAATAGAAATCTATATATTCTAGTTATGTGATAGCCTTATTAAAGTTCTATTTGTCTTGGATTTTTTTCAAAATTGTAAGATATCAAACATATATCAGGTTTTGAAAAAGGCCAAATTGTGTGTAGGAGTTTTTCTTGCTAGAAAAAGTATAACCAAACACTCTAACATTTAGGTAATTCAAGAATTATTTTGCCTATAGTCATGACAGCATACACTCAGCACAGGTCAAGACAAAATAGCCGATGTAAAGAAAAGCTGAGTGAAAGAAATTAATGGGTATTGAAGCAGATTGTGATATCAAAAAAGTGAACAACTGCACCAAAAGTAAACCAGGTTGGTTGGTTGGGTTTTGTGGCGCAAGGTCCAAAAGAGTACAAGCTGCGCTAAAAAATAAGCTTTAAAGAAAATATATAAGTTTTAAGGAAAACCCAAACTCAACATTAAAAGTTTAAAACACAAAAATAAATGTATAAATTTACATTAAAATCTGGGAAAATATAAATAAATAGAAATAAAATGAACATTAATACAATTTAAATAAAAGCAAGGAAACCAATTTCCCTTAAAAAGGCAAAAAGGTTTTGGTCAAAAGTGACCCAGAGCTCTATCAGCATCTTGATTCTCTTGTGTCAAGATTTACAGTCTCAGATCACCTTCATAAACAGAATATTTATGATAGAGCTGTTAATCCCAAGCCATTTGTCGTGAATGTTAATGCCAAATGTCTACCATGGTATCATGCTCACAAAACCTGGTCGATGAATAAGTGGAAGAAAATAATATGATCTGATGAGTCAAATTTCATGCTTTCCCTGTTGGCTGTACATTTAGACCACCCAAATGTATAATAAACTACACAAATGTACAATTGAGATTTTCTCCTTTCAACTGTCAAACATGGATGTGAATTTGTCATGATATGGGCTATTATATCATAGTTTTTTTCTGGATCATTCATAAATATTAAAAGAAGAATTTACTAGGGAGAAATATGTAGAAATTTTATCTGATAAGGCCCATCCTATAATGCAAACTTTGTTTCCTGCAAGAGATGAAATTTTCTGGTTGGATAATACATCTATCCAAGCAGTGAGATTTTGTCCAATCCTTGTTTGCTGAACACAAAGATGAAGTTAAAGATTTACCTTGGCTTAGGAGTCATTTGCTCTTACTATAATGGAGCCATTATGGTCTATTTTAGAGAATTTTATATGATGTCCTTCACCTGTATCTTTTGCAGAACTTCTCTGTGAATATTTTCATGAAGGCAGGTATAATATTCCTCCAAACACTATTCAGCTTTTGCATCAATAGACCCCTTGGCAAATTCAAGCTATATTGCATGCAAAAGTGGTCCCATCCTGTACTAGGTAATAAATAATTCTTTTAATCTAAGGTATTTCCTTTATTTTTGATAATTCTCTAATTGATTTTCAGTCATCAGCTGTCACTTGTATATACTCCCTCAAATTGGTTTTTCTATTTTAATAAAGTGTTATATAATGTAGAAAAATTATTTGAAACTTGTTATCTTTTAGCCATTCCTTATTAAGTTATTGAAAATTATTTTTGTGTATAATTTCTTATGACATAAAATAAATTAAATAAAGTATCTAGATTGTGTTGTTAAAATAACAAGATCAAATAAAGTTTTTGAAGTAGTATTTTTGGTATTATTTTTATCCTTAAAATTCAGAGGTTTTATTATTATTTTTGTAGGTTGCCGAAGAAAGTGCAAATAAAAGAAGAATTATCAGAGGAGATAAATATCAATATTGATACATTGCTCAATGAAAACATAGCAGAATGTGATAATGTGTCCAGTGTTACAAATGCTACTGAAAATTAATCAATTTCTATCAAGGTAGAAAATATATTATTTTTAATAATTTATTAAATTATACATATGATAAAAATGTGAAAAAAGTTAAGAATCTCAAATTGGTGTAAAAAAAAAAATGATAATAAATTCATATCTTCTGTACAGAATTTAATCATGCAAGAATGTATAAAAGATAATACAGTTGTTAAAGGAAAGCTTACCAAAACAGACTTGTAAAATATGCAAAACTTGCTTAAAAGTAATATGTCATTCATTCTAATTAATTTCTTAAATTTTAATTAATTTTGATTTTAAAATAAAATTATATATATATATAATAATAAAGTAAAAATTTATAAGTTTCTTATTGAAAAATAAAACATTTTAAATTGGAATATGATACATTATCATAATTTAAATAATATAATATTTCTCATTACATAAATGACATATTTATATTCTAATTAAGAAATAGATGATATAGACATTTAATTCTCATATATTAGTGTGCCGTGTAAATTTTTAATGACTTTTTTTATAATTAACTTCTATTAATCAAAATTTTCAAGGTTATGGCTTCTTAAGAAGCCATAACTTTGAACATTTTGGTAGTTGTTCATTTAAAGCATTTAAGTTGTCTAATACCATCTCTGAAAATCAGTCACTTTCAAAAGGTTTTTTTTTAAATAATTATTCAGTGATTGTAGTGTATGAATACAATTTATTCATTTTTATTCTTGTTTATTGATACTAAATTATATAAATGTAAAAAATAACTAATGTTAGGTTGATACATCAATTAAATAACAATGCTGTGAACATTGCTATTTATGAGTATTTCTTAATTGTTCTGAAGTATTGCCTTTAAAGGTATGTTATTGTATTGAAATTAAATTTGTTTTTGAGATTATTAAGGGTTATCTGAATTAATTTAAGTAGGATTCCTTTAAAAAAAATATTACATATAATATTTTTTTACACCAGTCATGGGCTTATTAATAGATACTAAAAATTACAGAAATGTGTTTCTTTTTTTAGAATTATTCTTCTGATCTATTTCCTACCATTTTTTAAATTTAATGACTGTGGGTACCATTAACTTAAATGTGTGAATCATAAGGCATGTCTTATATACCATTGTCAATTTATATTTATTAAACTACATTGCTAATGGAATAGAAATTGAAATTAATGTATATAGTGTATGTATTTTGTGTTTCATTAAAATGCTTTCATGATTTTATGTGGAACAAAATTACTGACTAATTTCTTGAAGGAGTGATTGTTTTATGTGTTTTTGTAGCACATAATGTGCCTCATCATTTCTGCCCTAAAGTATTGTTTTCTGTTTGAAGTAATTTCTAAGTAAGTTATGAATATGTGAGATAGGAAAATCCAAGACTTAATTTGTAATTAGTATATATTGTCCAATTTGTATTTGTATAATTTTTAATGATGTATATATTACTTTATAACACATAGAAAATGTTATATTAAACTTAAATTCATGTAGTATTTACATATTTCAATTATTATTTATGTGATTTGTTTATAATATGTTGGTATGTTGTGGAATAAAAATATTAATTGTTTTTCACATAGAAGTATCTTTTATCTTTTTGTTGTTTGTCTGTATTAATTTAAATATATAAAAATATCATTTTAATTTGAGGAATTATATTACATTTAATTTAATATATAAGTTAATGTGCAGCTTATCTAAATTATCTGCAGATCAAGTGGGAAATTCAGGAAATAAAATAATTGTTTACTGTCTAATTGACTAAATGTTTATTGGCACTTTGCTTGTATCTTCCTGTTTAAAAGAAATATAATTAATCATATTTTTTAATTTACTTGTATTTTTTCTTGTGTCTTACTTGTATATTGTTGTTATTAATGTTTGTAATGTATAATTATTTTAATATTCTGAAATTATATTAATATGCTGATATGTTTTAGTTAAACTGCTTCACAAACCAAAATCCTTATTCAATTTATTTTGAATAGAATGCTCAGTCAATGTAATTGCTGGAAAGATATATTAAGATTAAACAAATTCTTAAAATGAAGAACTGATATTATTATTTTTCACCAAATTCAATGGTAGTTATTAAAATGTACCTTATTATTTGTTGCAAATAAAAGATCTTACTTAAAATAGACCACACACTTAAATTCTGTTAATTTGATAATATGTTCAAAGAACTAGTTCTTCTATATAGTTTTAAGATTATTAGCCTGATATTGCTATCAATCGTTTGTGTCAGAAATTTACTATTCCCTTCATAATTAATACATATTTAAAATTCTTGTGTGTCAAGTCTATTAAATTTATCAAAAAAGTCATGTGCTATGTACTCTAAAGAAATTTGAAAAATACTGGAGATATATAATGAAATAGAATAATTTAAAAAGGATGTAATAAAAGTATATAATTGTGAATCAAAATCTTGATTTGAAATAATAAATACTCAAGGCTTAATGATGAGATTAAATTTAAGCAGTTGGAAAATGGTATGGAAATAAGAGTAAGATTTTTCCTTCAACTTTATTTCTAATGCTTAATATTATTTTTTATATAAATGTGCATTATTAAAATCCAAAACATAAATGTTTATAGTAATAAATTGCTTTTAATATACATTTATTGCCTGTTTTTCAAAACTTTTAATGATGTTTTATCTTGTATATAGGTAAAATTAAACAAGTATTGTATTATCTATAAGAGAATAAATTTTATATAATCTGAAAAAAGTATTTTTATAAAATTTTGAAATCATTTATGACTGTAGAAATGTCTATTTCATTTGCTTATTCATTATTTTCACGAAAAAAGGTGGATTGAGATTATTCATATTTTAATTTAAATTAAATTAATTTAGTATATATGTTTAAAAGTGACAAAGTGAAAAGATATCAGTGTTTTTCAGCATCCCAGTTATTTCATTTTGTTGTTACACATGGCTTTATTGGAAGTACAAAAAAGCTTAGATACTGAAGAACAAATATAATAAAAAAGAACAAAATATTTAAAGTATTAACCAAAACAAAAAAAAAAAGTAAAAATTAAAAGTTTTAAGCAAGGAAAAGAAGAGAAGAAATATAGTCTTTAAAAGGAACTCTTGAAAGTTCTGACGTTCCCATATAATTTATTTATCTTATTCCTTTTTGAGAATCTTGATCTAGTTTTGGGCATACTAAAAGATGTTCTGCATTCATGGTGTTGAAATTACAAAACTGACATAAACTAGATGAAAGCATTCTTATATTATTTAGATGATGTCCCATTCAATCATGGCCTGTTTGCAGCCTGAAATTTTCCCATAACCTCTTTACAGGGTTTTAACATTACTCCATAAAGCCAGAACCTCTTTACAGTGTTCTTGACATAACTTTCCTAATGTCTTGATTTTTAGCCCAGGGCTTACCTATTGATTTTGCCATTTGGTCTGGTTTAAAAGTATCCTTTAATTCCTTAAAAATAAAAAATATGGCTTTTAAGTGACTTTAGAGGAAGTGGTTTGAAGTCTTGTGGCTTAAGTGTTCCTCTTTTGGCTAGTGAGTTCTCCATTTCTTTACCATCGATACCCACATTTGTAGGGATCAATTGAAAAACGATAGTTTTGTTGTATTTATGAAGAAAGTTCGAGAGATTTGTCCTATTTCTGTAGTGATTTGATTATCTATATTATGATTTATTGCTACTGCTTGGATGGCTGTTTTAGAATCAAATAGAATAACTGCTTTAGAGAAATAATTAATCTTTATCTTAAGGTTTTCCAGAGTCTTTACGATTGCAAAAATCTGCATCAAAATTTGAGATGAAGTACCCCACAGAAGGGTATTTGGAAAAAGAGTTTACTATATATACCAGCCTGTAACAGATTGTCTTTTGTTGTCTTGTATTTTGGAGCTATCTGATACACTCTAATTCATTCTGGTTCAGGGTATTATTCTAGTAACATACAAAATTTGTTTGCCTTTAGTATCAAATAAAGAATGTTTTCTTTCTGCATAAATATACTCAGGAGGATTAACCATGACCTTGTTACAATTCATCGTTTTCATCTATTTCTTCTAATAATAATACACATATCACTAAGTTAGATACTTGGATCTTCATGTATTGTATTTAGCTTGCTTTTGTTCATCTATTGTTTTCTATGCAATGCTTTCAAGTTAACAAATGTAGCAACTACTTTTGTTTTGATTTTAATATCAATTAATATGGGTTGAATATATAGTTGTAGCTGGGTAGCTTTCACTGCTTCTGTGTTGATTCAAAGAGTTATGTTTTGAACTCTTTCCAAGGAGTCAATCTTCCCTTGTGTGGTGTTAACTTCTACCGCACAAGGGAAGATTCACTTACATATTAAAAAATAGGTTTAATAAAAGTGCTGTGTAAGTTTTATTGAGGGGTTTTTGTGAACTTCTTTACTCCGGCTAGTCTTTTCAAAATTGAAAATCTCTTCTATATTTTGTCTATGACAGTATTCACATGATTAATAAAGTTTTATTTGCTATCCAGCACTTTTCCTAGGTATGTGGTACCAGTGCTTTTTTGAAAAGTTGCGTTGGTTAATTCTTACACAAAATCCGTTTTCACTTAGAGAGAAACCTTGTGCCACAAAACCCAACCATCACTTAGAGAGAAAAATAAACTCTTTTGTTTTTATTTATAATCATATTGTCTCCTTTGGAACAGGTTCAGAACTTCAAGTGTTTTATTCATTATTATTTCAAATTTTTTCATTTGGTATTCATATTTCTTGCAATTTCACAATTCACTTATTTTAAACCTAATGTTTCCATTTTTTAAAACCTGCATTAGAATAGTATTTAAATTTTGGTTTGATTTTTAAAATTCTAAGAATAAGTTTTTTATTGTGGTATAGATTCGATTAATATACAATCTCATAAGTATCTTTTATAACAAGAAAATTCTTTGCTTTTTCATCCGATTCCGTTAAATTTAGAAAAATGAAACTGGAAAATTGTCTAAAAAAATATAACATTTCTTTATTTCATTAAAATGTGTTGGCACTTTATAGTAAAACCTACTTTCATTCTTGTGCTACATTGTTAAGATATCTAACAGAACTTTGTTTATGGAATTGAAGAAATAAAATAATTCACTTTAAGGTAAATAACACACAGGAAAGCCATTGTAAATTTATTCAAGGTAATGTGTCTATCATATCTAAAACTTATTGAATTTTCCAAATACAAAAAGAACTTATTGTTTCGTAGCTATTCTTAAAATTGTTTTCGAAGAAATAAATACGTATGAAAATAACTGTTGAGCTTTCCATACTTTAACTGTGAATAAGAAAGAGGAATCTGAATGAATTAATAAAAAAAATCCTCTTATTACTTAAGGCCACTGAAGAAGTTATTTCTATTGAATTATATAATTCAGTGATCTGAATTATATAATTCTAAAATTAATTGGTAATGAAATATGTTCACCATTTTTTGATGTTCTAATGCGTAAAGAAATCAAAGATTGAGTTTAATGAATTGATAGCTTTTACCTCTTTACTTTGTTCAGCGAATTTAATATTTGATTAACAGCACACATTTATTTTCATATATATATTGAATTTAGGTACCTGATAAACTTGATTCTTTCATAAGTTTGATTCTATATTCTATTAAATTCAGTGTATTTCATAGTTTCAATTCCAAACAATAGTTATTTCAGTAACTTTTTGTCATAACTCATTAGAATTAAGATTTTATGATGGGCATAAAATGCTATCTTATGGTTAATATAAAACATTTTCTTCCAATCGAAAATTGATTTTGTACAATTTAAGTATTTTAATAGTTTTAAGATGCTATTGTTTACATAAATGAAAAGTTTTTATTTCTAGGAAAAGCCAGTTTTATTTTTTATAAAATTAATTTTATTTATTAAGGATTACTTACCATAAACTTATAAAAAAAAAGGAGAAGACATTACAACTATAATTATCATTTGTAACAAGTTTTATTTGTAAATTTGCGATTAAAAGTAGAAATAATTTTTTTGTCTTTAAATATTGAACTAAGTTTATATAGATTTCGCTAAACACATTTTGAATTTTAGAAACAGATTTTAAATATTTATTTTTAATATGCATGATATCATTCTTATTTATACCCAAATAATTTCCATGTAATGAATTATATATATTTTTAAATTTTTCAATAATTCCTGTCTGGTTATAATTCCAAAACTTTTAATCTCATGTTTGCCTATTGAAAGACTTGTTATAAAAATAACATCTGAACAATTAAAATTGTATTTTTTTTTAAATTGCATCAATGATTAATATTTATTGTAGCAAAATAAAAATAAAAAAATAATTTTAAATGACTTGGTTTAACTATGTTTTACAAAATGAAAAAATTAAAGAAGAATTAATTAAAAACTTACTATACAATAAAAATATTTCAAGGGTATGTTCCTACTATGATTTTATATTGATATTCGTGTATATAAGCTTTTTAGAGTTGTTTAAGATTCACAATGTTTGTTCTAAATTTCATCACATAGTTTTTGTTTTGTTTTGTATTATTGTTACATATAAAATGCAAATAACAATTTTGTTTCAAAAATATATTTCTAAAGTAGTTTGGAGTCCTTCAAACTTTCACTTAATAATATTTAATCTTACTTCTCATGCAATTTTGGATATATTCAGTTATGTGCTTCAAAATAAAATTTTTGTTTTTTTAGTTAAAATATATGAAAGAAGCATTCGTTAATATATACTTATATTTCGTTTTATACAAAATATGTCGTTTCTTAAAGGAACATTTATTTAAAAAAGAAAGGAATTGTGTAAGAGTTAATTTATTTTCTTATTAATAAGTTGTATTTCTTTAAAAAAATTTTTTTAAATAAGCGTCGAATCTTCTATTCTAAAGATTGTATTTATTCAGACCTGCCGGACTTTGTAGTGATTGAAATTTTACCAAAATAAAGATGTGTAAATCTATTTAATGTCGAAATTTAAGATGCATGTATTTAAATCAAATATACGATTAACATTTTATTCAATTCAGTTTTTGATGGTTACTTAAAATATTATGATATTGACTTTATTAAAAATTTATTATATTTCCTGTATTGAAGTTCCTTTTAATTCTAAAAAAAAATCTTTAACACAATACTTTATTTTTTAATTAAATTTTTGGAGTATGTTTTATCTTGTGCAATAAAATTTTCTTTAGAATTTTATATTTCTATGAGTTTATATGTAGCGTGCAAGAAATCTATAAAAGTATAGTTTCTTTCATATCATGTATTCTTTAAATCCCCTAAAATTATTGTTTTATTGCTAATCTTAATAGTAACTTTGAACTAAAAGTCTTTACCCTTTAACTTTTAAAGTAAATTATTCACTTCTGTTCCTTGATCATTAATTTTTTCAATTTTCATAACTGTAATTTTTATTTTTTAAACTTTCAATTTTCGTATCGTATTTTTCCAAAGTAATTGATAGTCATAAATATTTGCTTTTAAATATCTTTTATAAAACCAATAAAGTAATAAATTTTTCGTTAGTCATTTTCGTCTTCATTCTTATTTTTGAAAATTCGAGACAAAATTATCAATATCACACCGCAAAGCATAGATATCGCTGTCAAGACGTAGAATACACCATCATATGAGCCTAAGTTTCCTCTGAAATAACCTGTATAAGAAAATGAAATAAAGAAAATAAGTTTATGTAATTGAAATAAAATCTTTTTTAAAAAAATTAAATTATATATATATTATATGTAGGTATGTGTTATATAGAATTGCTATTTTTTAATTATTAAAAACACATTTGCTAAGAAGTATGGTTAGATAAATCCACATCAAAAACGAGAAAATATTTAGCCATGCGTTTTCAGAAATATGTTCAACCTCATACTCCAGAAAAGAAATAATTTTAAGATTTATGAATGATTAAGGAAAATTTTTGATTCAAAATAGAAATCAGTCTCTTTATTTCATTGATTTTGTTCCTTATTCTCTGATCATGACTTGATAGGACTGATCTTTTTGAATGTAAGATTCATTTTAGTAACTTTTGAATAAGAAAACTTTAACTTTGCGATAGTTCGAAGAAATTTTCAGTTTATACTCGTGAAACATGGAAATATGTTGTACTATTATCATGATTCGTATGCTCTTAAAAAATCTGGAAAGTGATTGAAAAAAAGATTTATTTTCAGTTTCTTGAAAAACGTTGAAATTGTTTTATAGTTCTTGAATTTTTTAGTTTTCCCTGGCAAAAATAAAAATTTTCTCATGGAAAACATTGTTTTCAGTTTAAATTTTATATTCATGGAAAACTTTTCTGATATCAAAATAGCATTTTGATATTTGACGATTAATTCCATTAATTCAAAGTAATCGGCTGTCTCTAATGGTCACATGATCAAATTTCCTTTTTAATGCTTGTTTATTAGGGTAGGAAAGTGCTTTTTTGCATCCCATGTGTGAGTGATGTCTTAACTCAATTTCAAGGGTAGACAAATGTACATTTAATAATGCATGGCTAAGAAATTTAGACTCTGATATTTACTATATATTGTCATTTATTTACTGTACACAATGCAAATTATGTGTTAAAAATTTCAGTTTTTCGTTGATGGATGAAAATGTCAAAAATCGTGAAGACTTTGGATAAGAAAAATTGCAATAAACATGATCAGAAATTATTTAAATAAAAATTTATTTTTTATCATTAAGTAATTCACAACTACCCACTTATCTGATGAAGTTTTATTTATAAATATGGCGCTTTTGTTTCGCATGTGGCTATAAGCGATTTTGAGTTGTTGAAATTCTGTGGATTTTTAAAGCTAAAGAATCATTGTTGTTATAAATCCAGTAAAAATATTGAAAAAGTATTTTATTGTATGTCTCTCGATATGTGATTGCTACAAAATTTTCTTGCGGAGAAAAAACTTGCAAATCATGTAGTATTTGGAATGCCTTATTATGATTTTGCAAGAAGATTTAAATTTTGTTTTTCTCTTTGATGAAAATGCCAATATTATGAAACGAGAAAGACAGATATTCGCTTTCAGTTTTAACATCAGAGCTGGGTATCTTTTAATTATGTTTCTTAAGGGTGGTTATAATACATCATTTGACATATTTGAAGGATTTATGTTTGCAGTTGTGAAATTGAAACTTTCCAATGCCATATAAATCTTGATGCATGGCCCATATGAATTTTAAGTTATGCTTCCAATTCACATTGCAGAATTATTTAACAGATATTTTTACAGAATTATTTTATTTAACAGAATTATATAACAGATATTTAAGAATTATTTACATAACCGTGGTCTCCATACCATGGCAAGCCCATTGTGATTAGTAGATTTTTTTAGCTGTTGATATATTATTTGCTTAAAAACTCTCGGGCTCTTAAAGATTTCTTAAAGGTATTTGATTGAGCATCGCAAAAGATTTTATAGGATGGGTGGCTTGAAAATGCATCAACTAGTGACTTTCCTATTTGTCTTCTCTCCAGTATTAAAAAGTATATATCTACTGCTATGTGATACAACTGAGAATAACCAACTTTTTTACAAAAATTGTACAAAAATACAATACAAAAATTGTAAGTCTGTGTCCATTATTATATAGCTGATGATAGTTTCTTCTGTTAAACTAAAAGCCTGCATTGGAAAAGTCCTAATGCATTTTCAACAAAATATCAAACTGACCGACCAGTGTTGTTCTTTCAGCTTGAAGATTTAAAAAAAGTTATAAGACTCTTGCAACGTTTTATATTATCTAATCATTTAAATTTTACGACCACTTGGTTAAGGATTTTGTCTTTAAAAATTGATAATCTCAAATTTCACAAATCAATTAAAAAATAGATGTGGAGATTTTTGCAGGAAAATATACAATTCTTGATTGTTTAAAAAAAAGTAACTGATCATCAACTTTTTGATTCAAGAATGAATTTTTAAAATTTCTAAATCAATGTAATGATGAAGTGACTTGTAAAATCTCCACTTCATTGTAAGATTATAGTATTAATTCTGTTGTAAAATTATAGTCCACTTCGGCATAAAATTATTGTGAAAAAGTTATCCTGTTTAGATTCCAGGAATATGAAAAAAATAAATAAATAAATAAAATAAATTGTGTTATAAATACAATGGTTAAAGCAAAAGAAGTCAATGAAAATGAAAGTAATGAAATTGTATTGAATGTTGAGAATCGATTGTGTAATGTAATTTCTTAAATGATACTGATTTTTCTGAATTTCTCCAGAGAAATCAGGAGTCGATGAAATTTCCTGTGAAACAATGAATGTTAATAAATGAGTGAATTTATAGAAAAATAGTTGAGGTTTAATTACTTAGTCTTAAGAATGCAACAATTAAAAAAAAATCAGTGTTAACAATAAAAATTAGTAGAGAATAGGAAGTTTCACAATAAATTTTATGTGATTACATTAATTCAAATAAGGGAGTTCATCAAATTAATGTAACAAATCCAATGCACGCTTACATTTCTATTACTAAATAAAATACATGGCATATTAGAAAATCAAAGGTTGTCATTAGAAAATAAGAAAAACACACAAAACCCCAACTTCTAATAAAGTACAAAAACTGAAAAAGTAATGTTTAGAGTAGGATATCAGCCTGCAAATGTGAAATTGCTTTTCTAAAAGAATAATGTATCTCCTATATGCCAATCTAACAGTTTAAATATATTCCCTAAACGAATGGAGAGAAATTGTTGGAAATTACAAAAGGAAATTGAAAATTAAGAAAAGAAAATTTATTAAGACTTATTTAATTATTGTTTCTATTTTCAATTGTTATCATTTGTTAGTACAACTATTGCTTTAATTAATTTTTCAAAGTTTGAACTTTACATTAAAAATGGAATTCATTTATTTTTTATAACATTGTTTAGGTCAGAGTTTAATTAAAAATAATTTATAAAGTTGAAAAAATTTTATCTGAGTAATTTGAGCCTTATTAAATGTTTTATTTTAATATTTAATTATACATTTATCTTCATAAAAATAAATATTTTTAACATTTTTTTAGAAAATATATTTGTAAAGAAGATAACAAATCATTTTTATATTTATTTTAACATTTAAGAAGGCTTATTCAATTTCTCTGTCTTATTCATTTCATTTTGTATTTTATCAAAAATGGACATTGAGTTTACTCACTTAGCTTTTGTACTTCTTTTTCATATTCATCGCTTAAAATGATTTATTTTCTTTGTAGGTTTTTATTTTTCCTCATGTATAGAAATTAATTTCATGCTTAATGGCTCTTTAACACTGATCTTATATATAATTTTATAATCAAGTTATGAAGAAAAATTAGCTACTATTTTTTTTATCAAGAATATTTGAGTGAATTTTATTTTTTAAAGTCTTAATTTATAACTACTTGTCATTATTAAATTTCTTTTGTTTTAAATCTGTATTTCTAGATAAAATTATTAGATGTATTTCAAAAGTATTTAATATCACAAACACAAATTGTTATATCTGATAATCGTTTTGTAAGCTAACTGCTCACAATTAAATAATTGCAAGTTTATGATAATGATCAGATTTATTCTGATGCTGAAAACTGTAAGATTAATGATAAGATACGAAAAAATGCCCATTTTTTTCCTTTTTATTATTGAAAATAAAGAGTCCTATTTAAGAGTCCTATTTTCTTATTTATTATTGAAATTCAAGTTTATCTGTAAGGAATTTAAAACTTACCTATTACGGGAGACATTGTAAAGCTCATAGGTGCGTACAAGACGATTCTTGATGACATGGCCATTGTTCTTTTGTCTTTATCGATAAACTTATTAATTATTCCTGGTAATCCAGTTGTATTCCCACCAATCATCAGACCACACAAACAAATAACAAACATGGTGGTATAAAAACCGGATACCCATGGCATCAGCACACATGCCAAGCCCATTATAGTAAAGCAAAAAACACAGAAATTGGATCTTGACATGCATCCTTTGTCAGTGATAATTCCAAGGACAAAACGACCCAAAGTGTCAAATAGCGCCATGGCTACAACAAAATACACTTCTTTGTCTTCTTCTACATGTTTGTCTCGGACGACATCTACGATAATGGTCCACCACATATAGACGACATAGAAATGTGAACTTTGAATTAAAGTTAAAATTAAGAACAAAGGGCTCCAGAGAACACTTAAAGAATCACACATTGATTCTTTTTTACTAGAAGTTTCGATTGGATTTTTTTGTATAATGTCATCTATTTTGTGATTGTTTGCGCTTTGGCCGTCAGTTTCTCTATTCAACTCATGGCAATCTAACGTAATCGGTTTCCATTTCCCATTTAACTCGTCACAATGTTCTGAATTCTTTTCCGACGTTTGTTCTGTAGACATGGGAGATTTTAAAATATCTGATGTTTTTGTTTCAATGATGATGAAATTGTCTGGTGTTTGATTTATAATTTCTTTACTTGAATCCTTCAATTCATCGTAGGAAATATACTTTTCACTGTATTTAAAAGAGCCATTTTCAGTCTGATTTGTATTTACAATGTCTTGTGAATTACGGTTGTAGCTTAAAACAAAAAGTTTGTTTGATCCATTACTTTCTGTTGTTCCGTTATTCTTTTCGTTGTTGGTTTCAAAATTTTTTCCTCTGTTGTCTGTATCATTAACTTGAGATGTGAGTTTTGGTTTGTGTAAAAGCATCGCTGCTGGAATGCCATTGAGTAGGAAACCACCTAAGATTAGGAATGAGCCAGATAATCCATAACTTTTCATGACCACTTCAAAAATAGGAGGAAATATAAATGCTCCCAAGCCACAGCCACCACAAGTGATGCCGTTGGCTACTGCTCTATATTTGTCAAAATGTTGATTTATAATTTCTGGAAGTAGTGATGTAGCCCAGCCACAACCTATTCCTGAAAAATGAAATATATATATAGATATATGTACTTTAAAGTGTTACATGATTAAAATGTCATTTATTAATGCCCGCTATAACAATATAGTTTCACATTAGAAAAATAATCAAAGATTGCTGCTTTACACAGTTTTCAAACATCATATTTTACTTTAATATTCATTGTTAGTCGTGCAAAATTTCAATTTGTTGCAACTGAACATCATTTGAATCACCAAACATATTTGCCTTCGTTTAGCATGGTGATTTTTTTATGCAAATCATGTTATCTATATATATAGCCGATATTCATAATTTATCGAGCTTTACATATTTATAAATGGATTTGTGTTATTAAGTTTAAAAAAAAATGAATTTCCCGTAGTTTAAAAAAAAATGTATTGTTATCTTTTCATATGTATTGTAAAAATATGTAACAATGGAAACAAAAATTTATTTTTAAAATAATGTTATTCATTTATAATTAATCGGATAAATATCATATGTGTTAATTAAGTATACTTTTGTGTGATTTTAAAGATAAATAAATTGAAATAAAGATTTTTAATTCTCTTAAAGAAAATTTTGAAGAATCAATTATAATACAATATTTATTTAAAACATTTTCCTCAAATTTTATGTGACAGTAAAATGTTACTCAGATATTAATTATCTAATTTACATTAATCTTCCTATTATTCGCTAACGATTATTCCTTTGCTCATTATCCGTGATATCTGAATTTAAAAAAATGTTAATAAAAGAAAATATTTCAATGTGCAAAAAAATTTAAAATTTAGCCAAAAATGAAAATTTATTTTGATTTTTAAATAAATAAATCTACAAATTTATAAATAGGGAAGGCTTTCATTATAGTCATCAAGTATTTTTTTTTCACCTATTCTGTGCTTAAATGAATATGTATGTTTATTTGTTCCCTTTCTTCCTAATGTTGTGGATCGTCCCAGATATCGGGTTATTCATCACGGTAATCATTACATTCGGCAATTAATTGAGGTAATTCACACTGATTTATGTCTATATTATACATATATATGTATAGAAAGAGAGAGAAACTAAAGATAATTAACTGGAATAGAAGCATTATTTTTATAGCATGTTGAATAGCAATTTTGTTTCTTTTGGAGATTAGTCTCAGAAAGTTTTCAAATTCAGGTCCAAACAATTTCTGAAAATTGGAACAAAATTCTTTAATTTTTAATAATCAAAATTTAGTTTTGATTTTCTGCATATTATCAGTGAACAAATCTTGAGAGTTGCACGAACTGCAAATACCTATCCTCGTAATCCTAAACAAGTTACACCTCACATCATGTGTTACTATGAAATGTTTTACAATAATTCTTATAGATTCAGAGACTTTTGAAAATCTCATACAAACCTTATATTAATAAAAATTTCAAGCTAATATGCGTTTTTATAATCAGTATAATGTTCTTGTTTATTTATTTTACAGAATTCAATGCTACTGCAAAATATTATTGATAAGATAGATCCTGTATTTGATATTTTCTATCATACATATTATACTTGTAACATTAAAGTAATTAGTAGACATCAGTATTAAAATAATTATAAAAATCATTTATTTCCTTACCATATAATAATCCTAGACATATGTCTATAGCTACTATATCTTCAGCAAAGTAACAAAGGACATTACCCAATGCGCATAGCAAACAGCCAACGAAAGTTATCTCTTGCAGTCCAAATTTGTCTCCAAAATATCCTGCAAATGGACCTGAAAGTAGAAAGAAACTTTGTATTTAAGTGTTTTGTAAGGCACAGATTTCATTTATATTATCATCTTAATATAATAATATTATAATTTAAGGGAATTGGATAGAAATATTAAATATAATTTAATTTATAATGCAGCTTTTTTAAACTAACACTTTTCTAATTTATAAATTTTTTAGAAAAAAATTAAGGGCTCAAATCATATAAATATAATGTTGAAAAATATTTTGATCGGGTTATTTCAATGAATTTTTAAAATAAATTGGATTAAATTAATTATGATAAAACAGCAAATATAATTCAAAATAAAGTAAATCATGCAATTATAATAACAGTATTATATGGAATTCAATCAGGCTTTTTAATTATATATAACATGCTAAAATAAATTGTCTCCTATATAATTTTGACTGAACTATGAAACCAATGTAAAAGTATGTCAATTTATCAAAAAACATTAAAAAAAAATATTGGACATGAAATAATGTCAGAAATAAAAGTTTTTTAAAATGAATAATCTTAATTTATAGGTTAATATAAATGAATAAAAACTATTAAATATTAAAATTTTTTAAAATATGTATTTTTCTGTCGGATTGTCTTTAAAACTATATATCCTTAATTTAGGAAGTATGATATCGTTAAAATATACATGATAAAAAGAATACTGTGAGTTCTGAGTTACAAAATAACTTAAGACTGTTAAGCTCTTCAGTAGTTTCGCAGCTTGTCCTTTTTGGACCTTGCGCCACAAAACCCAACCAAACAAACAAACAATCAGTAGTTTATGTTTCTAGCTTTATTTTATACAAATAACTTGAGAACTGTTTCAAGTAAACAACATTCTAGAAATCATCGCTTCTCATTTTTCCTTGTACGACAGCAGGAAAATAAATATTTTTTCATCTTTGACGATAATGACGTAAAATAATATTTACCACTTATAAATTTTAAAAACAATACTCTTGAAATACTATAAAAATTAAAGCACTTTCTTAACAATAAAGTATTGAATTTAACATTCTTAAAGTGATGAGAAGAAGAATCTTTCATTTCAATTTATATTGCATCAGTATATAAATTGAAATGAAACTTTTCTTTTCTTTTTTGATACTGCTGCTTGTTTTTTATCCAAAGATAAAAGCACTGCATTTCAAAATAAAGGTTTTTGGAATATTTTCAAGTTCTATTCTCTTGAAAATATTCCAGTAACCTTTATTTTCAAAATTAAAAGTTTTTGAATAACTTAACTGAGTCCTTAAATTTTGGTACTAATATATTTTGATTTTCTTTCAAATATTAAGATATGTATTTAAAATTAAGATATTTAAAAAAGTTATATATAATTTATTACCTTTTCTCTTTAATGAAGCATACAAGTTAAATAATGTTAAAATATTGCATAAGCATCATAGGAAAAAAGTTTGATTTGCTTCTTTTTGCTGACAAGAAAAAGGGACAAATTTACATAAATATATCAACTATGTAAGTTTCTGAAAACAACAAAAGAAACTAGTATAATCATTTTGAAGCGTGTACAAAATAAATATAGACATAAAGAATATGATATGGAAAATAATTGAACAATAACTTTTAAAAGCTAGAAAGATAGTTACGATAGTAAATTATTTTTAAAAGTATAATGTTTTATAAAATTGATTATGTAAATAATTTATTTGTACTTAGTATTTTCTTCTTCCAATAATAAATTGCAAATGTCATGGTTTTTTTTTAATGTCAAGAAACAATCGATAGTTAACAGAAAAACAACAAAAACGTAAAAAACAACGTATTTGTTCCACAAATGTTTTTCGAAAATCAACCGCAACCTGAATCTAATATCTTGGATCTCTAACCGAAGGTTTTACAAGGGTGGTAAAGCAAATACAAATTATAATTATATTAATATATATTTTGTTTAACTTTACTTCATGTCACAGAAATTCTTTTAGTTATAGTCTTGTTTTTTTTTTTAAACTTTTGTCTTGTTTAGAAATGTTTTTTCATTCAACATTAACATTGAAATACCTGATTTTTAAATTTTAAACTTAGGTTATCACCTAGGGGAGTGTTTAATTATGTTTAGAAGATGACATTGTCTCATTTTACCTATCCTCTTACAATGAGCTAGACATCGCGTTTGAGACAGCTTAGTCTAAGTCAGGGATGTCGACCGCGAAGACATTGTAAGTAGACCGCGCGACCATCCCGATAGTGATCTCGGATATTAACAATTTAATTTATGACTTATGTCACAGAATTAAGGAATTATTTAAAACAAAAATTTACTACAGTTTTTGCTTTAAAACCTAATACAAACGGTGCAAAGTAAGGCACTGAATTTTTCGTTTTACAGTGGAATTAAATCGAAACAATTTGACAAAGTGGGATACTTAGATTATATCCAGTAGCCGGTGCATGATAGCGACGTGCCGAGTCGTCTTGTCTACCCGTCTCTTCTGGCCGTTTAGTTTCACTTCTAAGTTAATCGTCTTACGTGGCAGGTCGCTCGCTTCCTACCGCACTGATACGAATTTGTTTCAAAACTGTTGAATGTTCGAACTGTTGTTCGAAACTGTTGAATTTGTTTTTCAACAACCCTTCCAAAATGACTCAGCCAGGCACCAGTGCTTAGAGAAGTAAAACATACCATTATAACAATGAGTGGGAAGATGATTTCTTTTTTGTTATGATGGAGGAGAAATGTGTTTGTCTCATATGTAACTTAAGTGTGGCACTACCAAAAAAAGCAAACGTCGAAAGACATTTTAAAACCATACACTTAAAATACGCTACAGACTTTCCAATCGGCAGTGAACTTCGAAAAGTTAAAGTGCATGAATTAAAGTCGAATTTACATTTACAGCAATCGGTATTTACGAAACCAGGCACCAAAGCTAAAGCAGTAACATTGGCATCGTTTAAAATTACAGAAGTTTTGATAAAGCGAAAAAAAAAAAAAACCATTCGAAGATGGAGAATTGATAAAAGAAGCTTTCATTAAAGCGGGAGAAGTGCTTTTCCACGATTTTAAAAACAAATCTGAAATAATATCGTCAATAAATAATATTTCTTTCTCGCGTAACACTGTGAGGCGATGGTCTGAAGATATGAATAACAATTTGGAATATTTATTAAATGACGATTTAAAAGCTTGTAATTTCCTATCACTTCAATTTAATGAATCCACAGATATTAGTGACATTGCACAGTTATGCCTTTTTGTGAGAATGGTTTTCGAAGATATGACTTCAAAAGAAGAATTATTAACTATAATTCCATTGAAAGAACAAACGAAGGGGGACAAGATATCCACAATTCACTTAAAAATTTTATTGATAAGACAGAATTTCCAATGTATAAATTGGTCTCTATTACAACAGATGGAGCTCCATCAATGGTCAGGAATCGAACTGGTTTTATTGCCTTATGCAATAATAATGAGGAAATTCCCAGTTTTACCAGCTATCACTGCATTATCCACCAACAGGTATTGCGTTTAAAAACACTAAAGTCTAAAGATATAATGCAAATTGCTTTTAAAATCCTCAATTCAATTCGTTCAAGAAGTCTTCAAAAACGACAATTTCGGGCGCTTTTGGAAGAAACTGAATCAGAGTACGGAGATCTCTTATTGCACACAGACGTGAGGTGGCTAAGCCATGGTGCTTTTTTAAAAAGATTTCGTATTCTGTTATCAGAAATAAGAAATTTTCTACAAATATAAAGAAGAGCACATTACTAAATTGCAAGATGGGAAATGGCTCATGAAAGTAGCTTTTCTCTGCGATATCACTGCAAAACTTAACGACTTAAACCTAAATCTACAATGGAAGAATAAATGTTTAACAGACATGAGTGCGATTAAAACTTCCAAAGAAACAATAAAAAGGTATGCATCTCAATTAAGAAAACATGAATTGAGAAACTTCAAAAACATGGAGGAAGAGTGCATCCATAATCCAAACTGAGACTTAGATGTTTTGTTTGAAGAATTTGAAAGAAGATTCACTGACTTATTTAGGTTGGAAGAAATACTCAATCTTATGATATTTCCATTTACTGAAAATGTCAACATTGATGGAGTATCTGAAAAAATAGGACATTTAATAGATACCACTTCAGGCACGGTCGAGGAAGAAATTATTAAATTAAGATGCGATATATTTCTTAAATCCAGAGCATCTAGTGATAGTGATTTTTGGAAATTAATTTCTGAGGAAACGTTTCCAAATATTTACAAATTGATTTTGTATTTGAAATCATACTTTGGATCGACATATCTGCGAATCTGCTTTTTCAACCATGAACGCCATAAAAACAAACATCGGTCGCGTTTAACAGATGAACATATGATTTCGTGTTTACGCATTGCAATAAGCTCGTATCAGCCACAACATGATAGACTTGTCGCAGATATACAGTGTCAAATTTCATCTGAACAAAGTGAATTGGATGGTTAATTTTTATGTATATGAATACTTTGATTATTTTCGTCATTATTTTATTTTTTTTTTTAAGAAAAATTAGATAATATACCATTTTTTTGTTACCGAATATAAATATATAAACATATACATTATTTCTGCCATTGGTAGACCGCCTTTGAATTTTTTAATGTGGAGTAGACCACGGATCCCAAAAGTTTGGCCATCCCTGGTCTAAGTCATAAGACGCGCTAAGTCGATTTCTGAGGCATTTGAACATCCACTCTTGCATTCTACTGGCTTCAGAGCAGACTAATCATAGATATAGTAGGCTACATCACTTACAGTAAGAGAGAAAACTAGAAAAATTCTTATTTATTCCAACAGATTTACTTTGGTTTGTCAATCTACGATCACTTTTTACTCATGAAAACTTATCTGACCGAGATTTGCTATTTAAAATAGAGTTCAAATTAGTATACAAACATCATATTTGAGATGAGGTTAGAACCAACGAATAGTTGAATTGTAGGCCAGAATGCTAATTTTTAAACTATACTATTTCGAACCTATTAAACACGACAGACATTTATTAATTGAAAGTCAAACTTCCTCTCCCTTTGTTTTGTTGTGTCTGGTCATTTCATCACAAATTTCGCGGTTTTATTTATAAGACACAGAGACCCACTTTTTAAATATAAAACAAAGTTATCTTGTCTTAATTATTTTGTTTCGATTTTTTTTTCAAAACTTATAATCTCCAAAGTTGTTTATTTCATTGTATTTAAGAAATTTCTAGATTCACGCAAAGCCCATTAACTTAGCTGTTTTTCTCATTATTTTTAATTCTGATTCAAACTATTATCAAGATTTAACTCTGCTCTTTTAGTATCACTTTTCAATCATATTTTTCTTACATTGATTACTTCGGTCATAAATTTATTTTAGGGAAATTTCTTGAAATTAATAGGAAATAGATGGATATCTTTTTAAAATCACTTTATTACTTCACTTGTTTTACGCTCATTTCATATTTAGGGAAAATCTCTCTATTTTAATATATTACGTGTTGACAACTAATAAGTGGCTGTTGGATGTCTCATAAACATCATTTTTGTTAATAAAAACGCGTATTTTTAAAATCTTGCATTCCATCTATTCTTTCAGAAGGAAAATGTAGCTAATTAGTTTGAAAGAATTTCCTTCAAACTGATTAAAAAATTTGCAAATTATAATCCTTTGTTTTTAACACATAAATGGCATATTTTCTGTCTAGTTGTGATGTTATTATGTCATTGCCTCACATCTCTTTATTATAATACGGATTAATACAATTTTCTTGGTCTGTATTTTTTTACGGTAAAATCTCATAATGATTAACTCAAAATAACTTTAAACTCTTATTCAGAATTCTTACATACATACAATATATAATTATATATAACTCGTTTCTAATAAAACTATGCAATAAGCAAATAAATTAAATAAATTCAACAATACAATATATGCTTTAAGCGCATTCATATAATTATTAAATGATATTTTGAAAAACCACTAGTTTATTTATACTTCATTGCAGAGTAAATTATTGTATGGGACACACATTTATTCGCAATTTCCTTACACCTTGATGGAAGCAAATCGGAAAATTTACATGCCATGTTTGAAACACTGAAATATGCAAATCCTTAACATTCCAGCTCATAACCACACCACTGGCAAGTGTAATGTAATATAATTGCACTATTTAAAACGAGAAGACATTGCTGATTTAAAATACAATTGCTTTTTCAAGTAGCTTTAAAAAATAAAGAAAGCTATTTAATTGTGCTTTGATAAAGTCATAGAGCGTCTCAAGCCGAAGAAGGAATGTCCTGATGGCATCATTTTCTTCATTTACCGGTGATTCAAAACCAGTGATGTGATGAACGATAGATATGGACAACGGAATGGAACGATATTATTTTTATTGACGAATTCCGCTTTTACCTGTTGCACTACAATAGTCGAATTCGAGTCAGGAGATACAGTGGTGAGAGACTGCAGAACTGTTGATTATGCATCACTATATTGGTCCAGTACACAGTATGATAGTTTGGAGTAATATATTCAATTTCTCTTTAGCATCTCTCTAGTACGGATTGAGTAAGTGGAACAGCTAATGTTGTAATAAGAACATGAGCTCAACATCTCAGCTATACTTCTGTGATGTTGAGCTCATGTTCTTTCCATATCTTCACTAACAGCTATATGCCAGGAGAATAATGAGTGAAAACACGTAGCATATAGTATTAAAGAATCCTTTATCATTCAAGTTCAATTGCTTCCTTAATATGCTTATTCTTCCAAATTATTGCATAAAAAAATCATACTAGCACAACAGCTGGCCCAGGATACACCACCTGTTACTATGCCAACTATAACATATCAACTCTAACAATATGTAAAACCACATGAACTTCTGTATTCCAAGGAGACATCCAAAGTCCTTTTTGTTCTATGCCTAGCCGTGTTTCAGATGTTATAGCCAATATTGGTGTCTACACTAACTATTGATTTTGTTATCAACCTTATTTCACAAAGGCCTGTAATTTCAATCATTTTATGATTGCATAACGTGTTACCTGTCAAATAAATTTTAGTATGAGATATGATCTTTTTAGGTGTAATTTTCTAAATGGCCAACAGTGTATTTTAAAGAGAATATTTTATATCAAAACAATGCCGTGATTGTATAAGTGTGAGATTGTATTAACTAAAAACTAAACTATTATTTAATTTAAAGACTTACATAAGCATGAATGAAATTTAAATAACAGCATATTTTTACCTGATAAACTTCTCATCATATATGCCAAGGCAAAAGAAAACGATGCAGCCTTCCGATCAGTGTTGTAACGATCAAAGAAAGCAACGAACATTTGCCCTCCTAGTCTTAGAGGCAAAATTGCCAGTAAAAAAATAACACTACAGGATACAGCTATCACCCAGCTACGTGCGCTGTCTAGGCCTTGGGACTTCATCTGACTGTTGAATGTAAACTAGAAAGAAGCAACGCATACGTTAGAATCATATTTGATTATCTGATTTAAAACATAACTTAATGTTATATTTAAATATAGACTGTTTATAAAGCAATATATTAGTAGCATCAAAAGAACTGAATGTCAATTATTAAAAAAGAAAAAACCTCAAATTTATAAGAAATAAAAATAAATTTAGTTATGGAAACGGTAGAAATAAAAAATAAATTCACGCATTCTTAGCTCAGTAAAGGAAATACTTATATGAAACTGGTGCCGTAAGAGGTAATAGGATGTACTAAACTTTAGCTAAGCTTTATAGTTATAAATAACATGACAATTATAATTAACGAAACAATCCATCACCTCACTCCGAAAATAAGGTTGAAAAGGTGAATTGGGAGTCTTCAAATACAAATAGAAGCATCCTTAAAAGTTGGAAGCTTGGACAGCCATTCAGTGGAACGGGTTTATTGGTCCTGATAAGATACGAATATATGCATATTAATCTGACTTTATTGGTTTTATATATATGTATATATATACACTTTATAATCACTAATTTGAATGTGGAGGAAAATGAAAATATAGGCTATATTAATGCTTACTGATGAAGTACTGTAAATAGATTCGTAATGTTTAAAAGTAAATACAAAGCCTTAGGAAGAAAAAGTGTTTCGCCAAGGTATTGATTCCGTGAAACATTAAGCAATTAGCAAAAAACAGTCGAAAAGGCTAATTAATTGTTGGTATCTTAATATTTCATTATATAAAGCCAGACTTAATGAGCTTCACATGACACTAGTTTTGGTTATAAGCTAAGGTATGAGGCTGAAGTTTCGTCTAATATTATATAATTTATATTTGTCTGGAAGTATCCAAAAAGTTTTCTGCAATCCTCTTTTCCACCTGATAACAATTTAAATTAGCTGTTTTGAAATTCTTGAGAAAGGTTAGTAAATAATTTTATTTTGTTACAATAAAAAATCTTATTAGGTAGTGAAATAAATCTCTAAATTCATTGAATAAAAAAATGATTTATTGTAGTGTTATCAATAAAGAACTGTGTAAAGTGATTCATTTTAAACATTTATTGCACAATAAAATGAATAAATTATATATCTTTTCAAACAAATATTAAGAGAATTTTAATTGATTTTTTTATTAATATTTCTAACAATTAAGGTTTTTAATTTTTTGGAAAAATTTATTAATGCTGCTATTGATGAATTGCCATGTTTATATTATAGGATAAAAAAGAAAAAAGTTATAGCATGGATTTATATATATATTAGAATATATATATATATAAATCCATGCTATAGTGTATATATATATATCATATTAGAATTCAAGATATTGCATAAATTTATGTTGTGAAGTAGTAATAGAAACTCATGTATTTTTTGCTAAATCAATGTGCATGTCTCTATCTCCTATCTACCTATCTATCTATATCTATCTATCTATCTATCTATCTATCTATCTATATATATATATATATATATATATGTATGTATATATGTATGTATCAAGGGTTGTACATGAACATGAAAAGCATAATTTACTATATATATACATTTTTATTTGTAGAATATTTTCACATTACAATCTTTTAGCCCTTAAACCATGTCTGACATGGTTGAAAGTCATTGTCAAATTTGCACATGCCTATATCTCATACGGTCGCTCTTGTATCGCGGGTTATTTTATTTCTTACGACTATCTGTGAACCATTCCAGTAAAAATAGATTGACTAGATTATAATCAAACTTATATTCAACATTGAAGACACATGGATAATTTTTTTTTTACCAGTTTTATCGATAAAAACTTTTGCCTTAAAGGGTTAATAATTTGCTATTTATAGTGTATAAAATAAATTTATATAAAAAAATGCTTTTTTAAAAAATTGTTCTTGTCGTCTTCACTTCTTTTTAAAAATATTGGCTAGAATATATTAATTCTTTTTGTAAGTAATTCTCTATTTTATTTTATTGACATTCAGAATTTAAAATAATTTAAGGAACTTAGTTTCTAATATTTCTGTTCAGATTATGTAATTTATTTATTCAATGTATGCACCTAATGTTAAACTGATTAAGCATAATTATTTTATTCATTTAGAATTTAGTTAAAAAGTAACCGTTTAAGTAACCGCTCACGTTATCTTTTATAACCTTATGGATTAATAAAATTAATAAACATTTTTATATAATAATCAAATATATAATTTTTGATCATAATTTTATTTTCAATTCAGTTTATTTAAAAATACGTTTTTCAAATATTTGCAATAATATGATAGTCCTAAGAAAAGAATTTAGTTTATATTATATATATATATATATATATATATATATGATTGAATAAAATTTTATCCTTAAAACAATTATAAAACACTGAAAATAATGCGTCATTTTTTTCCCAGTGATACTAACGTAGAAGAAAATACATACTAACGTAGAAGAAAATACATTTTACGTAGAAGAAAATACATTTTATTCTTCATTATTGCGCATTTTAGAAGCGGGTGAAAGAAAGTATGCCTGTATATTTATACATAATCGTCTAATTAATTGTTCTTATTTATCATAACACACATAAATCACAGACATATGGATATATGTATTCATAAATCATATATAAATACATATAAATATTATGCATAAACTCAATATAATTTATAATAACTTTTTAGTTAACATGTTCTAAGGCTTATATCAAGTTTTACTTTTTCTTGTAACTCATGAATTTTATATTCTCTTTTAAAATTTGATTGATTTTATGCGAAAATAATCGAAAAGAAATTATGGGCTTTTAATTATAGTTAGATTGAGAAAAATTATGTTTAAATAATACATACCAAATATTAAAATGTTTCGTTATTCTTCTTGTAAATCTTGAGTTAGGTATCTCGTGTCCATATAAAAAATACTATTTAAATTAAAGTTTCTTTAGTAATGAATATTCTACGAAACAGCAATCAAGTATTTCTATTTCAGGATATTGTTTCATAACATTTAAGTTCATCAGTGATTATTCCCAGCTTACAGAAACTGTCAAATAAATTACTTATAATGCGAAAACATCGCGGCAAAATTCTTTTAATTTCTTCATCCCTTTAATTAAATTATGGTTACATTGATTATGATTGATAATAATGATTGCTATCTGACACTGAATACACTGATAATCTTAAACTAGCGCGGTTATGTTTTTCTAACTGATAAGTACAAAATCCTTCAAAGTTTTACATTAATGTCAAAATTGATAATCAGCACATCCAATCCTTGAGTACGTGTGCAAAGTATCTTGTCAATCAGCTGAACAAATGTTGCGAACTTCATTTCTATCAAAATAAAAATAAAATATCAACAAAACATTTATTTCGATGAAATACAATGTACTTCAAATAATTCTATCGTCACATTCTAGAAAGACGCGTTTTTTTTTCTCATTGTATTGTTCAAAATATAATTTTAAACTATCATAAATTCTTTTAATGATAAAATATGGTAATGTATTTTTAAAGCAATAAATTAATAGAAGGGTTTTTTTCAGAATGTAATTTTTTATTAAACTGTAGATAATTGCAGTAACATTTTTGATTCTTAATTTTAAATAGAAAAAAATTATTAATTAAGCATATGCTTACAATTTTATTTTAGTGATATAATTTAAACTATAATAAACATCTACACATTATTATTTATTTAAAAGTTATATACTTTACAGAATATATGAAATTTTTGTAATGTTATGATAAATGTTGTGATATCAGTTGTATAATATATGTTAGATATATAATATACGAATTTCTTCGTAATACCTATTCCAAAGGTGAAGACAAAAACTACTAATTATTTCAATAGATATTATGAATAATTCACAGTGAGAGGAATAGTTAAAAATGCGAGTTTTGAAACAAATTTTCAGTTTTTTACTCTAAGAATTTAGTTTTCTACTATAAAAGTACAATGAAGAAACATCTTTTAGGCTTCAAATTTAAATACTGCGATAATCAGTGATTAATTATGGTTTCAAATAATAATGTATACATAAAAAGTAATGTACTTCAAAAATTTCCATTCTCTTAGAGTAATCTATGTAATGGATTGCAGAAGATATTATAAATCACTACAAGAATTCATGATTGCTACACAATACAAGCTAATCTTCAGTTCAACCTCTTGGGCGTTCAGTTTCCCTCTTAAATGTGGATGTTTATGGTGTTCATAATCTACTTTAAGCTATTGGTCCTGGTCAAATTAACCTTCGGGTACGAATAGGGATCACAGAATAACAAACATACTAAAGGCCTGTTTACACGCTTCGAGTTTCTAATCCGAACTTGCTCGGATCTCGTTGCCATCGTGAAATCGAAGTGTGTAAACACGTTCTCGGAGATATCGACCCGATCTCGGAAAGAAGTAAACATTTGCTACTTTTTCATCCGAGATTTTGTCCACAGCCAATCAGCTTTATGGAAGAGTGACGTCATCGGAACACACGAATATCGAATTTTTCAATTAGAATTTTTCTTGCGGGCGATCAGTTATCAAAATGAATTGGAGTAAAGAGAACATTGAAAGTTTAATTGAAGAATACAGATTGAGGCCATATCTATGGAATGTTAATGCCACAGATTATCACAACAAAAATTTGAGGATAAAAGGATATAAGGAACTACAATCAATTTTAAATTTTCCATCTGATGAAATTAAAAAAAAAATTAATAACTTAAGAAGTCAGTATTTGTCAGAACAGAAGAAAGTGCTTCAATCACAGCGGAGAGGCTCCGGTAAGTTATATTTTATTTTGTAAAACATTAGTTGATTAATTCATTGTTATACTCAATTCATTGTTTGTACTTTATTATTTTCAATAATTCAATATTATTCATAAGATATTGAAAAGCGAAAACTTTTAAGAATCATCTCCATTTTTTTCAATGTTAATTAAAAAAAAGTTAGTAATTTCATTTATATTATTGTAATAAAATTAATCTGTGCATTTTCCTGATGAGGTGGTTTTAATTATCTGAACTATTCCTCCTATAAAGCTTAAAGAATTCACATTGATGTAAATAACATAATCTTAAAGCTTTTAAACTAATATAAATATTTAAAAATGGGTATAATGAGTCTTTAAATCCTCCCCCAATAGTTTCATAAAAGAATATCTGACTTTTAAAAAACTTTTTGACTTAAAAGTTTCATAAAAGAATGTTTTAATAAAATAGTTTTTATCAAAACATTAACAAGAACAAAAAAGTAATAATTTTAAAAAAAAAAGAAAAAAAAGAAAAAAAAAGAAAGAAAGAAAATCTATCCTTATAAATTTTTGTCATTTCTATTATTTTTCAATTTTTTTCTTGAATAATGTTCATTAGAATAATTAAACATTAAAAATCAACAAGCTATCAATAAAAATTTACTCTTATAATCAAATTTTTATGAAAAATTGCTCCATGCAGGTATAATTACAAAACACTAAGCAATTATTTAATCAAGTTTGATATCTAGGCATAATTTTTTGTCCATTTTACTTTAATGGACAAAACATTACTTTTTTTAACTACACATGCATTTATGATTCAAATGACCTGACTAAAATCACTTTTATATTATTTTTGTAAATACTGACTTGCTAATATATATTGTATATGCTTAAAATGTCAATCAATACAGAAGGAACTTTTAAATTACCTTTCTTGCTGAATTTTTTTGCTTTGATCTTCAGTAATACAAGTTAAAATATGGATAATTTCGTACTAGAATAACTTAAAGTTTTCACTTTCTCTTTCACTGTTTCAGGAGCTGGTGATATTTATATGCCAAAATGGTGGTGTTTTGAAGCCTTATCCTTTTTAAGAGAAAGTGCAACACCAAAAGAAAGCACTTCAAATCTCTCTGTAAGAATACAAATTTTTCAATTCTTTATTAGGACATTGCTTTAATAAACATATTCTAATACTTTATTTAATTATTTAATTTTTTTCATATAGATTGAAGTAGACACTGAGGATTCCATAATCCCATCCATTACAGAAACTCCTCCTTCAAAGAGAAGAAAGAAAGCTGCAAGTGAAGAAGAATTACTTACTTCTTGTACTGCAGTGCATTCTTCCTTGCAGCAAAGAAAAAACGACAAACATGATCATTTTTGTCAATATCTGGCAGAAGAAATGAGATCCATGGAGCCAAGAAAAAGTTTTCAATTAAAATACCAAATAATGGAATTAGTTGCGCAATATCAAGAGCAATAATGTTAAATATGCAATAAAATATATAATATGCAATATAATATATGTCATTTTCTTTGGGCAAAGTCAAATTCTCATACCTTTCTAGAGAAGTTAAGTAATTTTTGACAGTGCAATTAATACAGGACTATGTTAAAATACTTTTTCCACTCTAATTAAAATGTCATAATAAAAGAAAAGATCAACAAGCAATACAATTCATGTTTATTATGAAACTAATAATATATTACAACATTTAAGCATAAATGTTTTTGATTATAAAATTTTTATTTAAGAAAATGTCAAACACTTCATAGAAAATTTTCTTGCCAAGGTACTATGCCTGAACTATTTTTCTGTATAGGAATATTTAACCTGAATAGGTTAAATATTCCTCTCTGATCTGGCGTGCTTCAGTCGATGAAAAGCAGCTTCTTTGCCTAACACGGGTTTTAAAACCTGCATAATTATGTTCTTTCCACTCGGCTGAGGAAAATTCCCCAGATTCAATGCACTCTCTTTAAAAACTGTTAACAGGAGCTTATATATATCAGCTGATGCTGTACATCGCCTTAAAAAATTGTGCAATGCACAGCATGCCAACACAATTGTTTTTAGCATTTAAAGGATTGCTGTTTTGAATAACTCTAAATCTAGATGACAGTATGCCAAAAACATTTTCCACTGTCCTCCTTGCACGGCTCAGTCGGTAATTGAACACTTTACGATGTAGAGTCAGATCTCTTGATGGAAATGGCTTCCTCAAATATGACTTTAATGGGAAAGCCTCATCAGCAACCATGAAAAAAGGGATTTTTTACTACTCTCCTAGGTAATTCTGCTTCTGACAGATTTAAAGCAGAATTTTCTATTGCAGCAAGCAAAGAAGACTTGGAGAATGCAGTACTGTCTGAAACTCTCCCCTTTGTGCCAACATCATTATATATGAAATTGCAGTCAGCATCTACCAATGCAAACAATATTATACTGTTGTCATGTTTGTTGTTAAAATATGCTTAACCATATTCTCTTTTACTTTTAATAACAACATGTTTTCCATCTAGATCTCCAATGCAGTTCGGGGAATTCCACTTTTGCTGAAATCCTTCTTCAATTTTTCTCCATTCAACTGCATCTCTAAGTACCTAAAAATAAAGAAATATTAAATTTAAAATAGAAAAACATGAGTAGAAAAAAAAGTAATGAAGTTAGAAAAAACTATTTCTAATAAATTAAAATAATATTTTTTCATCAGTTTTTTCTAGCAGATTACCAGTTCTACATTCTCAACAATCAAATCATCTTTAAATTGAAAACCAACTTTAAAGATTATAATTTATGGTTGAAAGGCAAAAATATATTATTTTTCATTTTTGAAAAAGTTATTGCGTCTCAAATATAGTATAATTATGGGATTAATTATATAAATAACATAATCAATAGTCATAAAATAATGCAAAAGAAAAAAGTAGAACTAAAGCATGTTAATTTTTTTTAACTTTTAAACAAGAATATCAATCATAACAAGAATATAGAAAAAATATGAATGAATATATCAACTAGTTTCATTAAAATAAATTTCCATATTAGTCACTTTGATTTTCTTCCAATAAGAACCAAAGCAATTTAAGTCATTTTAAAAAAGCAAAAATAAATAGCATTTTTATGAATAATTTCATAAATTCTGATCACATACATGGCTAATAAATTAAGCAATTTCAAATAATATTTTTTAAATTAACTATCCTGAATGTCATATATGTAAATTTGATTACATTAAAACTCATAACCAGAAAATTATAGTTTAAAAAAAAAAAAAAAAACCCCACAAATACAAGACAAAAGGAAAAATTATATCTTAAATTTCATACAGAAGCTTTTTAAAAATTATCAAAATACAATTTATTTAAACCTTTTATTGTTCAACAGTCCCCAAATTATTAACTACTAACATAAGAAAAACAAGATTTAATTTTTTTAAAAATAATTCAAAACTGTTCTTAGTTGACTTCATATGATGAATAAATTTTGGATGAATATATATCATATATTTATAATATTATTTTTGTAAGTAATATATTCTTTTATTAGAATAATTTGAGCTAAATTTTGCTTAGTGAATATTATCGTAACATGTCAAGAATACAAAAATAAAATTTTGCTAAACATATATTTACTTTAATAAATTCTTTTAAAACATCATAGATAGCTCCACAAGTCTCTGGAATAATACCAGATAAGAGCTGCATTTTGTAATGCGAAATAAATACCCTAATGATACATAAAAATCACCAGCAAAATATGCATTAATTTAGTTCAGATGTAAACTTTCAGAAAATGTAAACATTCTTATTAAGAAAAATAATTTTAAAATCATACCTGAAGCTAAATATCTCAGAGTCACAGCAAGTCTCTCTGCAGCAGGTATTGATTCTCACATTAAAGTATCTTTCTTTTTAATAGAAGGTTTCATTTTTTCGAGCAAATAATCGAAACTACTTTTATCCATTCGAATAAAATTTTTGCATATGGATCAGCAATTTCTAATTCTTTTAATAGGCAGTGGTAAGCACTAAACGATGGCCGATTTGACAGCCAGGTTTTGATCCACACTCTTCTATTATTATTTTTATATTTTTTTTCATAAATAATTAAGCAGCCGCCACTGTCATGATTGAAACAATTTTTATTTCGTCATTCATATTAAAAAACAGAAAAAAGAAAACACAAATTAAATAATGAATTCGAAAGACACAATGTTTTTAAACAAAACAGCAATCAATAAAAATCAATTGTGAAACTACGATAATAAGTTAAAATATCGACTGCGAGAAATCATATCATGTAAACACAACTCTCGAATCCGAGAAACCGATTTCTCGGTCTTGATGACGTCATATTGCTCACTCGGACGAGAAATTCAAAGCGTGTAAACAGCCCTTAAGTCATCTTGAACAAGGATGTTTGAAGATAATGCAGAAAGGTTATAACCCAGTTTGAATCTTAGGATCTTAGATCACAGTCTAGTCTCATTAATCTTCTGTGCAAAGATATCCATAAATTCAAAAATTAGACCAAAACATGTACTAACTGCAAAAGTGAAGTACCATGTAATTTTTATTAGCAATAAGATTGTAGTATGGTTTGATATTTCATTTATCAGAAAATATTTTAAAAGATTCTATTCTTGAAATTTTCTGATAAATTTTTACATTTACATAAACTTATTGTATAAAAACATCATAAAAATATTATGGAATGTATAGCTATTTACCGAGTTACTCTTTTGTGATCATGTTCCACAATACATTGACTACTGCTTATATTATTTATAGCATTTCACTATCAAATTATATTTATTTAAATAATGACAAGAATACAAAAGCATTTTTGATTGCAGTTTCATAGAAAAATTTTTACAGGAAAATATATTATCAAGATTAAATAGTCATACCATTTGTCACTACTGATAAAATGTTTTTAAATCTTTCAATAAATTGTTATACAAATCGATTAATTTACCACTCTAGGATTATTTTCTTGCATGTAAGAAACAGCTAATTTGGACTAGACTAAATGATTGAAGCGATTGACTATTTGAGCATTCATATCTTAAGAAGGAGTCGAATTCAAGAACTGTTGAAAGGATGGTCTGGCTGGTTAGTAGTTTTAACCATCTAAGTTCCAAGTTTTCATCAACTTTACTAGTTCCTATCACGACCGATTAAATTAGTTAAATATTTTTCAATAATTCGACTCAAGCAAATATGAGTTCGTCCAGCCAAAATGGGGTTTAAATTTATAAAGTTTTTAATCAAAAACGTTTTTGCCGAAAAGTCAGCTAACAACTCAGAAATTGTTTTTAAAATATTTACTTATTATTATTATATTAGTTCGGGAATATTTCTTAATTTAGATTTAGCTAATTTTTAAAAAGTATTGTGAAAGTGTTTGAACACTAACGAAAACCAACTAATTTCATGAAAATTGCAGCTGATAATTTCTGGGATTACAAATACACATGATTAATATTCAATTCATTTTGTTGAAAGCATTTCATTTGATTTATGGTTAACATCATGGTTTGTTACCTATTTTATCTAGGCATTAATCCCGCTAAATTGACCATATACAAATAAAGATGCAAATAAGTTAATACTTCAAATCAGTTTTTAGTGAATTTGTACTATTCATGATAGTGTTTTTAAGTACCCCATCAAATTTCTTTTGTTATCATTTAAGAATTTTTCAAAACTCTTTTGTTGAGTGAAGAAACAGAAAATGTTCGCATCTTTTACCGAAATACAAAAAAACTGCATGAACAATATGAAATATGTAAAAAATATCTTGATTTTTATATGTTAGCAAAATATTTTTTAGTATACTCATAACAATACAGCTAAATTAAAATATGGAATTAAATTTCATGCATTTATTTCCAGGTTTCGGACATTTCCATTTTTTATTTAATTTCTTAAATTAAATTTTCTTGCTTTCTGGGTCATTCTCATAGTAACTGATTATTTGCTTTATTTTAAGCATATTTACGTTCACGTTTGCTTAAAAATTAATTCATTACTAATTTAAAATTATGTTTCTCCAATTTAATTTATGGAACATAACAATAAGCACAGTAAAAAGTTTATTCAGGTCACTAAAAACCTCATTTTGCAAATTAATTTGATTCCCTCACATTTTATCGGACGCAGTCGGTTAATGTTCTTTCATTTACAATTAATAGACAAATGTAACATTTCTATTCCATGATGATCTAAACGGTTTTATCTAAAATTTATAAACTCCTTTTTCTGAATTCCATATTTGGTCCAACCAAATTACGTCAGCAAATTTGAAGAAGTGAGATTTGCCACCTTGTACCATCACTTTTTGACTAATTCCTATAGATTAGTTGTAAAAATATCACTAAAAATTAAAGGCCCGGTATAAATTAAAATTATAATATAAGTGAAATATCTGGTAAGTAAATATGCTAATCCAGTATTATTATAGTTACTTGACCTAGATCCCAAATCATTAATTGCTTGGTTTGGAATCAAATTTTGTAGAAATTTAACAATGTTAGTTACTGAGATGGTCTGAAGTAGGCAGTCACGAAAAGTTAGACATAAAAAATTGTTAATTTTATGCACGTTAAAAAAAACAAAACAAAAAAAGGCACTTAAATTCTTGGTTACATGAGAGAAGTTTACTAGGCAGATCTTTTCAATGATGTAGATGAATATGGAGTATTTTTACCTATTTATTCAAGATGTGGTTGAGTCTTAAATTTCCATAATAAATTTTGGTGAGAATCTGCCATTCTTCTGTTAAATTTAATAAAGAGAAATAAATTGTTATTATATATCGAATATTTATTTAAATTTTATTTTTAAACTGCACACTAGATATGATATTTAGTTTTTGTTTCACTGTAAATTATTTTTTGAGAATGATGAGAAAGGAAGAAAAATTATTTCATTTAGTGAATTTGCTTATATATGTTTCAATTTGAGAAAAATGTCTTATATTCGAAAAGAATTTTTTTTTCATATTTATATTTTATGTCTGTTGTATGAATTTCAATAATATATTAGTTTTACATGTTGTTTAATAAACATATTTTATAAAATAATATTCATACTTTGTTCCTAAATATGTAGATTTATGTTTAGCCTCTCTCTGAATGTTTTCAGTGTTCAATTTATATCTTAGACTAAGTCAAGCTTTTCCAATTAACAAATCAGAATTCTTAAAATGAATAAAACTGAGAAAATTAACGCGTATATAATTGCTAAGTTTTTTTTAGTATATATCAAGCATGAAAAATCATATTTTACAAGTTCTTATCAATACAAGATATTAAGTTGCTGAATACAATATTGGCAAATTACTTGCAAGTTTTTCAGAAATGACAATTCTAATGAAAATAATTTGAAAACTGAAACTTAAAAAAAAGGTAATGTTATGTTAAAACAAGCTATTAAATAAATATGAATAAGAATACTTATATCTTATTCATATTTATATAATAGCCATTTATATAATAGCTTGTACTAGTTGTGAGTGATTATTAATTTACAAAATAATCGCTCACCACTAGTATTTTTTCATTTAATCCTTAGAAAGTTTTTGTAATAAAACAAACGTAGAATTAATAAATATCTTATATCATATTTTTCATTAAATAGGATATTTTAAAAATACTTCATTATTTATAATATATGTATGTTTTAAGAAATACTAATCCATAATAAGCATTTACTTTCGGAAATATTTATTTTCAGAAATACTATAGTCAATGCTTGCTTTTTTATATTTATAAATCGAATAATAACAATCATAGAGTAAAACAAATAAAACATTAAGTAAACTTAAATGTTATTTCTTGAGAAAAATTAAAATATGAAATGATAACAATTAAGCAAGTTATAAAAAAATTTATCATTCTTTCAGTAATATTGTTGTATTTGTAGCACTTTTTTGGCAAAAATCTATTAAATCATGCATTGTTCTTAATGCCCTAAATTAGAAAAAAAAAATTTTATCCTGTAACTCTGATATCGAATGCCTTTCTCATGTACACCTAACAACACTAAATGGGATAAGAAAACTAACTTTTAGTAAAGCTGCTCCTGCCTTAAGATCGTTTCTCAAAGAGTCCACTTTAAACTCTTATTCCTCAAAAGTCAATCTTCGTGTACAAAAAGTAACTACAAATCGACAAACAAATAAAACAATAAAATACTTGAAACTGCATGGAATAATTTAAAATGTTCTGTGAGAGAAAAGGTAATAACATAGATTTACTCTATCAAAGAGGAAAATCTCCTACAGATTTTGGAATTATTTGGAAATTTCAAAATTGTTATAATATCATCTAAGATATATATTTGTATATCAAATATGAGTCTATTTTGTACATTGAATATTTTGAAAGTATCTATTTCTTTGCTTCCTATTTACGAATTCCATTACTAACAAAATCGATGGACGTTTGTCCATCTTTTTTGACAAATATTTCAGTAAAAAACATTGTAGATGCTAGCTGAATGTATACAGAAAAAACCCGTGTTTTTCTGTAATCCATGGATTCCTCGGAAATTTTAAACTTTGCTTTAAAAAAGTGTAGAATTTTGTTGTGCGTTTTATATGTTGCATTTTTATCGATAATTTGATAAGCATTTCTTATCGGAAAAGCTTACTATAAATTTCCCATCTATTTTTATATTTTAATATTGTATGCTTCTTTATTATTTAAGTGTATTAAACCAAAATGATATGCCTTTTATTTTTATTAAATAATAATAGATGGCGCTGAAAGCTTTTAGATTCGACTGATTTATTTCAGCTATACTTATAAAATAGTCACCGTCAAATCACCGTGTGAAAACATTGAATTCGTTTACTTGGAAATATGTTATTCTTGTCTAGCATCATTTCCCATTTTGTTAATTGATCTGAGCTATTTCGTTTTGAAAATATTCACGTTCATATATCGTTTATGGAAGGAAAGCACTTAAGTTACAAAGCAGATTTTAAACTAAAAGTTATAGAGAAGGGAAATAGAAAAAAAGGAAAAAACGTGCTATTGTAAGGGGTAAAACAAAACCATACGCAGTACAAAAAAATTATAGAATGCGCTCTTCAAAAATATTCTATTCTTTTCTATTAATGATTAAAGAAAATACATATTATTTTTAAAATACGCATAACCTCGTTTGAAAATTATTAACGCCAAAATTCCATAAGTTTTTCTGGAAAGCACTCGGAATTTTTGCACTTGGTGATCTTGCACGATGGGATGCTTTCATTTTATTAACTCGCATTTGGCAAAGAGGCGTAACTAAATAGGAATTGATCAGATGTTTTTCATAATAAATGTTTCTTTTTGTTAAATTATTGCAGCTTTATATATGTTGCGATATTCTTTTATGTGACAACCCATTATCATCAATGTATATTTTCATTTATTCGCAGATTATATGTCGCGGCAGATGAGGAATATGCAACTTTTCTTTTAGTCAAAAAAAGTGCTTGTGGATAATACGTGGTTACGGATTATATACAAGAAAATAATATTATTCAATAAAAAATATACCACAAATAACTAAATGTGGACTCAAAATAGCGGCTGAGCAGACATGTGAAATACAAAAGTTAAAGAAAGCAAAATGGGACAACGTCAATATGTAACTAAGAGAAATATGAAATATCCTCTAAAACTTATTTTGAAAAACTTTGTTAAACTGATATGGCTTATAAGTAATTAAAAATGCAATGGTTACCAAAAATTAAGCAAAAACCACAAAAATAGCGATAATTCACCCACAAATGAATCAATGACAATGAAATTTGATTATGTTGAAAAATAAAAAAATATGACGTTGTGTAAAATAGTGGCGTTGCTATCAGAATCCGTCATTTTCAAGGAGCATAAAAATGGATATCTCAGAGAAAGGCGGCAATTGCTGCTGCGTGTCTGAGATTAAAAATCTGAATGATTTGACCGAATAATTTTCATGGCGAGCTATTGTAATATCAGAGGCAGAATAAAGTCAGATATAAGTATGTAGATGGCTGATGTGAGTCCGTCTATGATTCTTATAATTTGGCAATAATTTCTAACGATGGATTCGGCATCTAAGAGATTCAGCCTTAGATAACAATTCACTACCTAGAGTTTCGATGATCGATATTTGTCATTATGCACACGAAAGAAGAGAATTATAACTCCGGTTGAACTCAAATTCTCCCTCACTGCAAGCTCTGGAAGGTTGGTATCCTGATCAACCAAACGTGGCCTTTATACGAGGCAACCAGCCTTTTACGTGCCTAATGTCACGCCATTGGTAAGAACGTTTGCAATGGGCTACGTCAACGTGTCCACTGGACACATGATTAATAGAGGTCTGTTCTTTTTTACACGTGCTTCCAGGTCTACCTTTGAAAGCTATAATAGGAGCATTTGAAGAGAACTTAGAACTCGTTTTCATCCATCCAACATCTGTGAAAGAGATGCATACAGACCAGGCAGCGACTGTGTTTATGTGGTATCTCTTTGGGTGGATGCACAGACCTCCATGTCTTTTCCCGTGGAAATGTTAATGCTCATACTTATGGATATAACATCCTTGATTCCTATGTGCACCCTTATGCTGAGGAAATAGATGATACTTTTGTGCTACGAGATGATAATGCAAAACAACACAGGGCTTGCTTCACGAAAAGGAAATAATTGCGCATATGCTCGTAGCCAGCTAGATCAATGGGCCTTAACCCAATCGGACATGTTTGGGACGCTTTAGAATGACATGTGGTTGCTCTGAAGGCCTCTCCTAAGACACTAGCTACGCTTTCAACTGAAGAGTAATAGTTAGTAATTCTTACTCAATTAATAGATAGCATAATTGGGAGCATGAAATATTGCTGCATGTGCTGTGTTGCCAATTAGGGGTAATCGTATCTCATATTAAAAGTATGTTTTTATACCAAATTTAAACCTCCCATTTGTTCATTGTATACCTAATTTTTATAATACCACACTTGTCTGGAGATTTCTTTTTACACTGTTTTGTATTTTATTATGTATTGTATAAAGTGTATAATTTTTATTAAATACCACCCACAATTTTTTGCGTTATCGTCACTTTTGTGATTTTTCATTAATTTATGATAATCAGTGTAGTTCATTAAATGTATTTGAGCGAGCAGAATTTTTTCTTCGACTTGATTTTATCTGCTGAACATTTTATGTACTGTTAATTATCATTTTATACAAGAATAAATAAATTAAAAATTTTATTTTTATAAAATTTGGCAGACCTTGAGTTAATGAGGCTCATTATATTTACTTCAGTTTTATACTGCCGAAAAATATTTTGATCCTTCAATTAAATCTTTTAAAATATCTTTTTATTTAAAATAATTTTAAAACAGATCCTAATTGTAATAAATAATCATTGTTTTATTTCGTATAAAATGTATCATTGTGTAAAACAATGATTTGTAATGCGAAAAATAAATAAATAAATAATAAAACAAGTAATAACTGACCCATCTTTTATTAATAAATTGAACTCCCTTAAATTTTTTATAAAATAATTTAAATTAAGTAAATCAAAATTATATTAAAAAATTCCTTAAAAAATAAAGTTTATCTCTTATTATATAAAATAAATTTTTTTTGTATTAAGAACAAAATAGTAAAATCTAATGTTTTTAAAAAGAATTTTCAACTTTCTTCCATGAGAAAGAAATACTTGAAAGAAAAAAAATATCTTTAAATCAATTAAATTTTGAAATACATTCAGTATCTAAGATAATACTAAAAGACACCAAATGTATAAAATTAAGTAGTATTTATTAATATATACAAATATTAGAAACTTAATTGGCTGTCACTGAAATCTAAAAAATATGCATGAAACTCATGTTTTTCATAAGTTAATTGTTTTATTTTTTAACTTGATGACTTTCTAAATGAACAAATATACAAAAATAAGTTGCTTGAAAATGCTTCTGTAAAATGAATGTAGACAATTATTTTTCTTCAGCCATTCTCTCCTTTATTTTTATTTTTGAAAATTCGAGATAAAATTATCAATAATAAGCAGCTAATTATGCACAATACGGTGGAAACGTAGAACACGCCATCATAAGAACCTAGGTTTCCCTTGAAGCAACCTAGAGCAGAGAATAAAAATTGTAGTTTTACATGTGAAGAAAAAGCATACAATTTTCAGACAAAATAGCAAAAATTGAGAAACTTTCTAATAATCATTATTCACATTAATTGGTATACATATATTCATTTCGATGCGCTTATAAATAATTTCACAATAAAAAAATGAATGATTTTAGAAACTGCTCTTAGGAAAAAATATGTAATCACGTATAATAAGAGTGAATTATTCGCAAATGATACAAGGAAGTACTTAATACAATCCTGAAATCGAAAAAAGTATTTTTTACCAAGTCCCGTTCATGATTTTGCATCATTTTAATAAATGTGCTCTTTTTAACTGAAATTTCTGCATTCTTTTCCGGCTATTGTAGAAAAAAATTAGTTTAGAGTTGCATTTTTTTATTTTTGTATTTATATTAAATCAAGCATTACTATGCAAATTTTCAGGCCTTGTGTTTTGGAGTGGAGGAATATTATAAATAGCAATGTTTCTATTTTTAATTTAGAATTAAGGCTAATGGTTAAAATTGTTTTATAATTCTTTAAAAAGAATTATAAAACTGTTTAAAACTGAGAGCTGTTTAGTTATTCATTATGTGTTGATAAATATTATTTATCACGAATCTCTAGAAAAATGAGATGAGTTCAATTTAATTTTGTGTTGCATTTCCACTATCAAATTTTATGTTTTATCAAAAAAAAAAAAAAAAAAAAAAAAAAAAAAAAAAAAAAAAAGTGGTTATTTTTGCATTATGAGTATTCTGTTACTTCAATATTTTCATCAGTTTGATTACATAGATAAATGATATGTTTTTGTTAATAACGGCATTCCTCTTGAAGCGAACTTTTTGCATTTGAATAACGGAAAAATAATTTAGTATTAAATTAAAATTAAATGGTTAACTATTTACGAATCATATATTTTATAAGATTAAATATTATGTTATTTTTTATAAAAACAAATCATTAGTTTCAAAGATATATGTACAATATTTATCAAAATTGTGTTCAAGAAAAATATGGATTACAGACACTGCTTTTTCTTCCTTTTTAATTTTTTAAAATCGTGGAAAAAAATAACTTTTCATTTTTATTGATTTTCATCCAAAAATGTAAAGAGAATACTTTCTATTTAAATAAAACTAAATTCTTTGGAATTGCTCATGACTAGCGATTTCAAAAACCTGATCTCAGAGTATTGCGATTTTTAACAAGTAATAAAAAAAATGACTACTAATATGTGGGATTCAAAATTAATCGTTTAATTTAGAAATGCAATATAATTACCTTGGGTAGGAAACAAAAACCAAAAAGCGAGATGGAAAAAAATCATATTGAACTATAAAGACAGCAATGAATAAAAACATGAATTCGTATTTTTAATCAATTAATTAACATATTTATAAAATGTTTGAAGAAATATCATAAAGCTAAAAGGTTTTTGATAATTTATTTCTCATTGTAGGAAAAGGGAATGAATAAGTAGAATAATTTAATATTCTTCGTTTAAAATATTAAATAGCTGAAATGAGATTCAATTAACAAGTAAAGTTCAAAATTTCCTTTTTTTAAATCTTTTTTCTCTATAGTGTTTTATTGCAAATTTTTGAAGTTTTAATTAATAATCTTAAGTTAAATTATATAGCGTATATTTTCTCAAGATTATCCAACTCCAAATATATTTGTGAAGAATGTAACTTATATAATTATTCAATTTAAATATTACTCTATGTTTACAAGAATAATACATGAACACTTTTAGAAATGGGATTTAAAGCTAATCTAATGAATATTTGTAATCTGAAACTTTTAATGTACTTTAAACTTGCATAATCTTATTATCGTCCTTATAATTGCAACAATTTTAGTTTAATCACAATTTAGAGATACATGCTTAATATCAGTACAAAATAACAAACAAACTTTGAAATTAGTGAAATAAGTATAAAAAAATAAAGCTTTGTAAAAATCTTTTTAGAAAAGTATGTTTTATTGTCAATTGCTAGATGTCTCTGGCATTCATTTCTTCAATACGGCGTTCCATTTCCACTTCCAAAGTGGATATTTAAAGTGATTCGTAATTGCTTTTAATTCATAAGGCTTTTTCTTATAAGCCTGTTTTGTGTTTACAAAAAATAAAGTAATCAGGAAGCATAAAATAAAAGTGATCTTTTTGGTATTTGATGTATATTACACTCAAAAATAACTTAAATACAAAATAATAATAATAATAATTCAGCTGGAAAAATATTCTCAAAATGTGAAATAAAAGAATTGTTTTCCTATAAACCATTAAACTTTAAATAACACTTATACTAACTTTAAATAAAACATTATTTAAAATATACTTAAATAATATAAGTATATTTAATAAGGATATAAATAATAATACTTATAAATAATATATTAATTTAAATAATAATATAATATTAGTTTGGGGAAAAGTAATCCATTATTTTTTCGGTAGACTTCTGTAGTGATCGATATCTCGTGAGGTATCTATCAAACAATTTCAGATTTATGCTCGTTGGAAAGATGACATTTGACACTAAAATATTCTCTTTCGGTTTTTTGTTTGATTAATTAAGTTACGAGTACAAGGTTTTCAAAATGAAAGACAACAAACAGAAAATTCGATACATTTTCGTTTTTCTCTTGTAACGGCGAAAAAGATAGCCGGGTGGCTAAAATTGTGAAAGGTGTTTATCGTCCTATATAAGACTGTAACAATCAGTTATGTACAATTTTTGTTTCGTCGATTCCGTTCGGGTATTTTTGATGTTAGAGATGCACCTCGCATGTGGATACAGCATCGTCGAAAATGTCTATAAAATATCAAAAATGATCGAAGTTAACCGCATGTCAGCAGTCGTAACGCGCAAGACCTAAAAATCTACATGAAAGCTGTTTTAAACCTTTTTACAAAGTGAATCCAAAAGAAGTTACATGAAGTTCACGTAAAAATAATGGATTTCTTTTTCCCCAACCTAATAAAAGTACTTAAATAATATAAGTATTATTTGAAAGTAAAAGTATTAATTTTGTTATGAATTGATACATTTAGTTCTCAAAACTAATTGCTTTAGTAAAATATGTATTTATTGATAGTTTAGTTTATACCGAGATATTGATCTTTATATACTTAAAGGGGATAATATTTCTCTATCTCAATTGGCGCTATTAAGATATAATCAAACGACTGACTTTTGCTCCTTAAGGGATGTTAGCCTGTTAAAATTTTAAAACTCACATGAATTTTGTTGTTATGCAAGAATATACAAGTTAGTTTAAATTAGATTTTAGAAAATTTAATGATTGACGAAAGTAAAATTATTTAAAATTTTTGAATAAGAAAAAATTCATTGGATGAAGTAAATAAGGAGTTCAAAATTGTATAGAACCGTTATATGATATTCATTAATCAACTCTTATTTGAAATTTAAATCTGCATTTTTTGATTTTATTATTCAGTAAATCCATATTATATAACATATTTGCTTTTTAATGTTCACGAGTCTTAATATATTTTTCTAAGAAATTAAAGAATAAACAATGAAGTATGTGGCCATTCAGGTGTTGAGTTTTAAGCATAACTAAGTAAGCCACACCAGAGACATTAATATCTCATAATATTAACTATTTAAAAATAAACGGAAGATTGAGAAATGTTTCATGAAGTCTGCATGTAACGTCTCTTATTCAAAAATAAATGTTTTTTCAGAAAATAAACTGTTGCTGATGGTATTCCATGATTTTTTATATAATGGCACTATTAAGATAGCGATGAAATTTGCTATCCTCAAAAACGTTTCATTGTCATGATTATACAATTCTCTTTTTCCTTCCAACAGCAAAATTAAAGAATGAAAGCTTATAGTATATGTTAGGATTACTAGAAGTAATTTTTGAGCTTTACAAAAGCATTGTGAGTCAATAATGTAACACTTATTTTAATTAAAACTGTTATTCTTCATATTTTTATATCATATATTAATAATAAAATTTAAATGAAAAATATAATAAAATATTTCATATGAAAATTAAATGTTTTATTATATACAAATGACAACAAAGCTTAATATTTATTTTAAACTTCATATTATTTTGAAAATAAGTTCAATACTTAAGTTTGATTCTCTGAAGAAATAGAAAACTTACCAATTAATGGAGACATTACGAAGCTCATGGGTACATATAAAAGGCTTCTCGATGCCAAGGCCATTGTTCTTTTGTCTTTATCAAAAAAACTAGTGACCATGCCAGGTGTAGCAGTTGTATTCCCACCAGACATCATACCAAAAAGGCAGATGACAAACATAGTAGTGTAAAAACCAGAAACCCGTGGCATCACTAAGCAAGTCAAACCCATTAAGGAAAAGCAAAGAACACACAAATTGGGTCTTGTCATATATCCCTTGTCCGTTGTAATTCCAAGAATGAAACGACCCAAAGTATCAAACAACGCCATAAATACCACAAAATATACTTCTTTATCTTCGCTCATGTGCTTCTCACGAACGACATCCACAATAATAGTCCACCATATGTATACAACAAAATAATATAAACTCTGAATTAAACTTACTGTTAAGAAAACGGGACTCCAAAGAACATTTAAGGAATCATACATTGGTTTTGTTTTACTTGAAGAATTTTCCAATGGATTTATTTGCGTGAAATGGAGTGTATTTTGACTGCTTGTGCCCCTAAGCATGTTTTCTCTTTTCATTTCGTGAGGATCTATTATTATGGGTGTCAACTTGTCTCTTAAATCTTCATATTGTCCTGTGTTGTTTTCTGAATTTTCTTCTGTAGATATTGATGATTTTAAAAAGGTAGATGTTTTAGATTCTATGCTATCTTTATATGAATGATTTGATTCTTCAGACAAAACGTGCAGTTCATTTTGATTAAAAGAGCTATTTTCCATCGAATTAGTGCAAAAAATGGTTTTTGAAAGTTGTTTGTTACTCAAAATGAAAATGTTCTTTAACGTATTGCTTTCTGCTGGTGTTTCAATATCCTTATCAATGTTGTTATTAACAGACTTTTCGCTAGAATTTACTAGATCATCTTTTGTTGTAAATCTTGGTTTATGTATTAGCATAGCTGCTGGAACGCCATTGAGTAGAATGGCGCTTAATATTAATAATGAGCTTGATAATCCATAATCTTTCATGAGCATTTCATAAACAGGTGGAAACATAAATGCTCCCAACCCAGAAATACCAAAATTGATGCCAACTGCTACAGCACGATATTCTTCAAAATGCTGATTTAAAATTTCGGGAATTAGAGCAGTGGAGCACCCAGAGCCTGTGCCTGCAAAATTAAACATACATGCTCATACGCTAGAATCAAAATATTAAATAATGTAAATAATATTGTTTTGATATTCCTTATAAGTGACATAATAAAGAATTTGAATAATATTGTTTTGATATTTTTTAAAAGTGAGATAATCAAAATTAAATCATTTTTAGAATCCATTTTGAGTAATTATGATGCCTAATAACAAAAGGTCAATCTTGGAGTATGGCATTCCAGTTTATTTTTGTGCCTTCAGTACAAACCTTCAGAAATTAGAAAAAGTCATACTCGGATAATCACGCGACTAAGAAATACTTGTCCCAGAGATATTGAGCTTTTTGAGGCTGACCTTCGGACCCTTCGGACGACCTTGAAGGTATCTTTTTCCATCCGAACTTGCCAGTCCACTTGAATAAATGAACTGACATTCTTGCCTTGAAGAGATACCAATAATACTATATTGAAGAGATACCAAGCGATGCCATACAGGTTTATACGGATGTCAGTACAGATGAATACCACCATTCTGGCAGTGGAATGTACATCAAATCACAGATTTTCGTCTTAAAAATACAAAAAAGAAATCTTGATGACTGCTCGGTATTCCGCATTAAGCTAATTGCCATGGATGAGGCTCTGGACTCCCTAGGGTCTCTCCCCCCATAGAACTGAGATTTGGCTTGTATCTGACAGCAAAAGTGCATTACAGTATTTGACCAGTTGGCAACATGTGAGAGACAATGCTGGAGTTTCAATACTGAACAAATTAAAACGGCTTTCCTCTTCGCATCACATTCACTTACAGTGGATTCCTTCCCATGTCGATCTTCACGGAAATAAGATTGCGGACACTTTAGCCAAAGCTAGAGCTGTTGAGGTTTGTGTGCCGCTTGTGCCTCTCACCTTTCTGGAGATACAATCAACGATTAAACACGAGAATAGAACCACATGGATTGTTCCTCCTGAACACAACTGGTACTGTTCATCTCATCCGGGAGGCTCCCTGGCTTCAGGTCAATAGATAGGAACAAACTATTCTCGCCCGATTCAGAAGTGGCCACCTAAGAACTTTGAAATTTTCCAAACGTTCCAAGAAATTTGACATTTGCTCCAAGTGTTTAACTGAACAGGCTACTGGAATTTTTAAGGGTGTGCACACTCTGATCTAGTGCTGCTAACCACGAGGGCATGCAACAACAGCAAAAAATTGTATCATTACAACTTTCAGATTCTTCATTATTCTATCATGTATATTTAATCATGTAAGATTTCAATTGATTAAGGGGATTGAATTTTTTATTTAAAACTTATGTTTCCTTAACAATTTTCTTCTTTTTACATTGATAATTTATACAAAGTATTTAATATATGCTGTTGCATTGAGTACATGACTGTAATTTTTTAAATAATTTTTTGTAGTTAAACAAAGTTTTCTTTTTCTTTTTATATATTATGAATTTTAAATAATATTTGCAATTAAAATCATCTAATACATACATACATATAATACATACATTTATATATATTATTCATATATATATATATATATATATATATATATATATATATATATATAATTTAAATAACAATTAATAAATTTTAATGATTTTCGGTATTAGATATTTATTATTATTTTTAATCAATTCACATGTACTTCTGTTATAAGTTTATACAATGAAAAATTAATTTTCCATTTAAGAAGTTTGAAATATATTTTAATCTTATAGACTTTAACTCAAAATTGATTTCATAGGTTATAGAAAAAATAAGTTTAAAGAAGAAAATTATAAAATGTTTATTCAATTCATGGTTCAAAATGATGTAATATTTTAAAAATTATATTTCGCAGTTACACATTACTGTTGTACAGCTCTTCAAGAGTTAGAAATATAATATCATAATTTATTTTAAATTTAATAATAATTTAAAATGCTCTACTGAATCATTAATTAGTTTAAAAAAATCAGCTCAGTTTTAATTATAAATAATTGAAACTTTTAATGATAATGTATTTTCTGAATCTGAAATTATCAAAAATGTAAATGCAGCGTTTGAAAAAACTTAGATTACACAAAACTCTTCTTTATTAAATAGAGGTAAAAAAAGTATTGAATAGAGGTAAAAAAAAGTATTGATTTTATTCTGTTAAAATAAATTTTATTCATTTTAAATATTAATTAATAAATTGAAGGACTGTAACGTTTTCAGAAAATTAAAAATAAGTTTTTTTAATCCTGTTGATAAAGTTTTCATTCGATCTGCAATAGTTTTAATAATTTAAACTCTATAACAATTTTATTATTAAGTATAATATCTATTAAAAGTTTTAAATGATATCGAAAATTTTGACTTTATTATTTGTAGATACAACCGTATAATAATGATGAGACTTGCAAAAACTACATATAGTCAAGTTTATGAGCTTGATCATGTATTAATCCATGTTACGTTGAACAAAATGCACACAATAGATTACTCGAAAAAGCATAAATATGAACGATGTGTAGAAATAAATGAACATTAACTATTCAATTTAAATACACTCCCGAATCTCCAAAACTTCTCATTGTTGAAAATTTTGAGATTCAGTGATTTATCCTAACTAAATAAATACTTCTAAAAACAACATTCCTAATACTGTTTATTATTAATTTATCCAGATAATTTTAAGGTTAATACAAATTATGTGAGCGATATCATAGACAACACACATTTCTCTTATCCATATACTATAATTATATAATTAAATTAACTAGATGGCATTAATATAATGATAAGAACAAAAAAATAGCATATGTATATCTACTTACCAAATATCAACCCTAAACATATATTTATAGCTATGATATTTTCAGCAAAGTAACAAAGACCATTGCCCAAGGCGTATAAGAAACAACCTAATAATGTTACCTTTTGTAGTCCAAATTTGTTTCCAAAGTATCCTGCAAATGGACCTGAAATATCAAAATTATAATATGTTTATAATGAAAGTTGAGAATTATATTCTTTGATATTTACACAGATATGAGGAAGAAAAAACTGCTATTATTTTATGTAATGAACAATAATATAAGTCCTAAAATTTATCTATTTATTTGCCAAATGTCAGTTACATTGGCCGTTAGACCTTTAAACTTCTTTCTTGCCAGTTGTGCTGAAATCTACAAGAAAAAATTTGTCAGTGCTTCACACTCGTCCAAATGTTCCGCCGTTATTGGCCGTCCACTATTACATAAAACACACAACGGTGAATCATCTAGTCTAATGCGAAATAAATGATTCTGTACAGACATGTCCGTCAATAGTGTAAAAGATGCAACTGTTCGCTCAAGAATAAAAGCTTGATTTATTGAAAAACACTCCAAGGCTTAAACTGACAAGCCCGAGTGGCAAAATCTATAAAAGTCTTTTGATATGTTAAGGATGTCAGAAGCTTAATAGAATGGAGATCTGCACTCGTTTTTGGCTTTCAGAGAACTGTACCCCCTATTTCGCAAGCATTTCAGACATCTCATTAGCATAAATACCGCAAAGTGAAGGTACTCATTGAAAAGATATCTTGTGAGAAAGCTCTTTTCAGACTTCTTAACAATCTTGAACAATTCGTTTTGAAATAAGAATTGTTTTTTTGTATTTTAAATCTATAATAATATTTGAAAGTGGAATTGAATATCTAACAAATCTAAAATTAATCAAGTTTCAAAGTAAAGTTGTATATTTGTAACTTCGTTTTAAAAGACAATTACTTGAAACGCCTAAAGTAAACAACATTCCCAAAATAATCATATTGAATGGCTTTCCATGCATCTGTACAAATATAAATACTTATTTATGTTTCTAAATTTACTTTTAGAAATATGATTATCAAGTATACATTTTAGAAACAGTATTCATATAAAGTGCCTAAAAACATATTTACAACAAAGAGTTGGCAAAAAATAGCATTGAATTTAAAATTCTTAACAAAGAAAATAAAGACACATTATTAAAATTTAAGCTTCATCATTTTTTAATATACAATTGCTCATATTTAAAGAAATTTACGTAATGCTTTTTAACTAATAATCCCATGAGAAAATGCTTCTGGTTTTCATTTCAAAAATAAATTTGAAATTGTAAAATTTTGCATCTTTTTTTAAATTTTTACATACATTTTGCATTTTTGAATGTTTTTTTATGTGTAATTTAAAATATTTATGACTTTTTATAAAAATTTTTACTGAAATTAGCTCGCAATATGAATTATGCGTGCGAATTTACTCCAAAATTGTAGGTAAGTAGTAAAATTAAAAAATTGAGTTTAAGATTTACAAATCTAAACAAAAAATTACATTTAAATAAAAAATAATGCAAAATAAAATAAAATAAAAAAAACTATTAAAAAATAAAATATTTCAATAAGAAAAGTAGTTTTATATCGTTTCTTTCAAAATAATAATGGCTTATAAAACTCACACATTTTTTTATGTAATATTTTGTCTCTTGTTTCTAGATTTTCATAAAGCAATATTTTGACTCTTGTTGTTGGAAAAATTTACATTAGGAAAAATATTTTCTTTTTTGTACAGTACATTTTTAATAATCTGAAAAGAATAGTACAGTTTTGTTTTAAAAAATACATGCAGATTTATTTGGTTTTTAATATCTGCTGCATATGTGCTTTTTTTAGCTTGCATATATAGATTCTCAGATGCAGAAATTAATGTGGGCAATTTTAAACTAAAATATTTACCTTATTCATGTGTGTGTGCCGCATTCAATTTTATAATAATATTTTAGTAAACTTTAATGAAAGCAGAAAATGAAGAAAAGCAATTTATTTTAAACCGAGTAAAATTAAAAGTTTAGAAAATATCATACTCAAATTGACTACTAAGTATTTTCATTAATATTCTGTCGTCATGTCTTCCCTTGAAAAGTGAAAGAGAATCATCAGGTAAATACAAATTTACAGTTTGAAAGAATTTTTAAGTTCATTTCAATAAATTGAAGAATATTTTCAAAAATGAGCCCAGAAATACATTATTTTTCTCGTTTTGTAGTACATATTAAAATATTTAAATCGATTGATATTATTTCTTGGTGATCAAATTTTATTATTACTTAAATTTTAAAATTAATTATGACTATTATGTAACAGATATTGCGTCAACAAACAAGTATATAATCTTTAATCAATTAATATAATCTTCAAAAATATTTAATTTCTTGATAAAATAAAATCGTTATATAATTTATGCTTTTCAATTTTTTGTAAATACTTAATATTTTCTAATATTATAGAATTGCAGAGATTTATAAGAGAATATTCATGTTTTGATAATTATTTCAATCATACTGGACCAATCCAACTCTTATTTAAAACTATTAAAATAATTTAACTATTTAAAAGTAAATCAAATTCTTGCTACTATAGGACAAATGTTGAAGCTCTAGAGAAAACTATATTCTAGTTAGATATAAAAGACAATTTTAAAACAGCACAAAATACATCATCAAACTGTTATTTATTGTATATTTATATGCAATACATCTTAGTTTAATTTTTTACTATATTACCTAGTTCCATCATAAGAAAAACGCGATATTAAATTAAAACTGTTAACCTTAAAAAATATCGATAAATAACTTCAATACTTACTTTTTATTATATGCCAAAAAAAATATTTTTGCACCATTTTTTACCTGATAAGCTTCT
>JAPDSC010017058.1:286551-311373 GCA_026290005.1 Latrodectus geometricus | reverse complement strand
CACTGATAATGACACTTGTTTATTTTTGACAGCTATGTTTCTTTTTATGCAATGGACATTAAAAAGGTATCCAAACACGATCAACTTAAAGTGAACTTGTTCTTTTATATAATTTTTGTGCATTATAGGTTATGATGGAAATTTCCACCATTATACAAAGAAGGGTTAAGCAATGCAGAAATAATACATACCTACAATCTATGTTTTCCTTCCTTCTTTGCAAGTCTTGAGTTAATTCTAATTTCTCATTATGAAAAAATAATACATCAAAGCAAAAATTATTACATTTTTGCTGTGATCATCATTCAAAGAGAGATGGAAAACTAACGATTCACTTTCAAGAATAAATCAATATTTATGCAACATTCCTAAGCATTTATGTTTATCAATGATTATTTCAATCGTAAAAAAACTATCAATTCAATAATTTGTACTCTAAAAATAGCTATTTGAAACTTGATTTTTCTCAACCTTTTCATTAAATAGGTATTTTCATTGATGACAATATATAAGAATGAGTGTTATATATCATTGGGTACAAATGAAGGCAGTTGTGTTTTTCTAACTAAAAATGCAGAGAAAATTCTTCACAGTTTTATAAATATATATGTGAAAGCTGGTGATTCGCATCTTTTTTACTTAATCACGTGAAAAAGGTATCCGGTAAAACAGCTAAATAAACTATAGAGTGTCTAGTCAAAATGTCCTTATTTAAAACAAACAAATTAACCGAATAAATATTTCAAAATTTCTTTATATTTCAAAAATTGCTATAAAAATTCTTATTTTACCCACGCACATTATATTTCAAAGAAAATTTACGTCATGTTTTACAGTAAAAATTTTATTTAATGTATACTACTTTTAATAAAGAAATATTTTCTTTTCAATTTAATTGCTTAAAGTATAAATGCGACTTTTATTTCACATGAAATCTTTTAATAGTGATTTAATAATAATTCGCATTTATATTTTTTACTCAGAAAATTGAAAAAGTTGAATTGTTAAGTTTAATTTTATATTAATCTGAAATACTTACGCCATAATTGTGCATAAATTTAATTTAAGATTAGATAGGCTCTGTTTTTTAATCAAATTATTTGAATCAATTAAATTACTCTTTTTTTTCAGTCAAGAAATCCCTTTCATATTTCATCATTTTATAAAACACTCTATATTATTCTCCACATCTTTCTATGAAATGGACCATACTGTCAGGATTAGTGATAAGCTGTCCTAGAGAAAAACCATAAAACTGATATCAGACAGTTGTAGAAGAGCAATTACAGCAAACATTTTAGGTGAATTTTATTATATACCAAATTTTTATATATCAAATTTTAGGTGCTCAATATATATTATATAGTACAAGAAAGAAATGAGTAGAAAAATTTAGATATATAAGTGGTTATAACAGAAGAGATTTCTAAAGCTTAAAGTTAATTATGAATGAAATATTAAAACAATGCTTCCTGTTAAGAATGATGGAAACTGATACAAAAATTGAAGTATATAGCAGTAAATTTTACATTATAACTACTTTTTATATATTGATTCAGGTAAAAAAAAAAAAGTACTCTCTGGTAAATATATAAAATATTGAAAAATCTTCATAGTCTCTTTTCTTTGAAGATAATAATGCAACTGTCTTTTCAGCGATATGCTTTATATTAATTTATATTTTATTGTGGTTTCTGCGAATTTCTTTATTAAAAGTGTGTCATAAGTGTAGAGTGTGAATAGAGAGAATTGTGTGGAATAAAATATAAATAAACTGTTTATAAATGATAAAAATATTTTAGTTACTTTATTTATTAAAAAACTGCAACACACACATCTGATTAAATACGGAATAAAATAGAGAATCATATTATTTAATTATTTTAACTAGACGATAAATTTAAACTTATTGGCAAAGAAGTAATATAACTATTTCTTCGCTTGTAAAACATAAAGACTAATAAAATATTAAAATATAAGATCTGCATTTAAGCATTAAATTGTTTTTTTAATTCTTCGTAAAGTTACAAAAATTTAACTACAGCCTTAGAAAACAGTAAATACAATTATATCGGAAACTTTACTGGTCAATATAGCTTGTTTTGGATGTAAATAGGCATTGGCATGATGATTTTGTAACGTTATATATTATTTACTGGCAAACAATACCAAGAATTTGTATTATAATATTATCAGACACTGTTTTCGAAGCTAATTTAGCTGTCTGTGAGACGGTGAAATGCGAATGTAGTTTATGGAGCTGTAGAACCTAAGTTCAATCTCCAGTGAGATAAAATGTACCTGAATATCTGAAAGAAAGTGGATGCTGGCTGCTAAGAAATGGTTAATGTCGGTTGCCGACAAAAATCTGATACAATTCATTCCCGAAATATCCCGTGACATTGTGGTGTCACGGACAAGCTGGTTAATATTTGTATAAGCCATTTAAGTGAGTTAGAGGTATTTTCGAATGTTTACCAGGAATGTAAGATTTATAAAGTAAGCACATTTTTATAAGTAACAGAATAGAAATATTACTTAATCAATTATTTATTGTATTTTATATCTACTTAACTCTTTGCTAGGGAAATTTTTAAATTATAAATTATATAGTGAAGAAAAAAATATTATGTTATTTTGTTCTTTTTTGAAATAATTTACTTATTATTGTACATTACAAAATGCTCTAATTCTTTATAACTACTATTATTCTCTAGTTTTACAAAGCATTTTTTTTCTGTAGCATTTTGTACTTTTAAAATGTTATATTCTTTTCATTCATTAATTTTTAAAGAACGATGTTTCTTTAGTATGTTCGGAATGAAAATTTAATTCAACATTACAAATATGTATATTCTTATTTTTTATGATTTCTTGTTATTTATACTCAATTATATAATGTTGTCGGAAACTTAAAATATATTACCTCATAATTTTTTTACCTAAAAATAATTTCAATAACTTAGCTTCGTTATATTTATAAGTATAATTTGCGTATTTTCCTTTTTAAATATTTCAATCTATTAAATTCTTAATTTCTCAACTTAATCCATTCAGTTAAATTCTTTAAAGATGTTTGCTACAATAATATCCAAAATTGAATGCATTTTGTATACTCTATTCAAGTGTATGCTGAATAGAACGATTCTTTTCAACAATTTAATACGCTTTTTTATGAATAACACACTTTTAAATAGCAACATCAATAAATTTAGAACAATCACGTTTTGTTTTTAGGAATATTATATACTAAACTGTTGATATGAATCTCTTGTAAAAATACTAGTCATGTTAAGAAGTTATAAAACTTCATAATAATGTAAAATAAAATGTCATTACTTGCGTAATACGGAGAATCACTTAAAGTACAATTGAAGTAAAAGCCGTTGGACTAGTCACTTGTTCTTTATTCAAACTTTTCTGACTTTAAATAAAGTTTAGAGAGTGTTTTTTTATTTCTCTGATAGAATTTAAAATATGTAAAAAAGCAAAAATATATTTCAATATTTCTCTTTATCTAATGAATCTATTGAAATATCAAGATTTTATTGAGGATGAGAAAGTTGACATCTATCATATTTTTATAAGCAATCTATGGTTTTCTTATTTCCCTTTGAAAGGAAATATTTTTATTTATGAAATGCTTATTTTAATTTTTTTGATAACATATTAAACTTACCGTTAATAAACCCAACAACTAGCACTAAAATTTTCCTCTTCATATATGAATATTTTGTGGAAAATAAAATATATTGACTAAATACGTAAATAAGCAATGAATAAATGTTGAATGTTAAGTCATGTGCTCTGCTAAAAGCAATTTATAGAAAATTCTCTATTTGAATTATACTTTTTCCTTTATTCTATTGCCAAGAAACAAATTTCAGTAACAATTTACACCATATTTATTTGTTTTAGATTTTGTGTCTATCTGAAATCAATTACAAATTATCTGAAATTGTACGAATTTATTAAATCAATTTTATGTGTTCATAAAATAAATAAAAATTGTTTTAAAATTACTGAAATCTTGATAATTTGAATTAAAATTTTCTCAACGACCAAATGATCAGTTTTGCAAAGAATGTAAAAGAAAATCTAAAAGTTAATGTAAGTTTACTTTACTTTTTTTTGACGGAATCATTTTACTTAACTTCAGTTGTTAGAAAATCTAGTTGATATTGAAAATAGAAATAAGGACAACAATAAGCGTGCCAAAACTTCAAAACTTAACTTACATAAGCAAGAGTCAGCCACTTTAGAGGATCGAATCGCATTTTTGTTGCTCAGAATAAAAAAAAAGAAAAGAAAACAATGAATTCAGTAGATGAAAGGCTAACCAAATAACGTGTACGCTCATATAGCATCTAAATGTATATGATTTTAAATGTATAAGTCAAAAAATATTAACTAAAAAATGAAGTATATTTTTAAATGCATCTTTATAGTTTGTGATTAAAAGTGATCATTAAAAATGAAATTAATGCATAATATACATGTAAGAACTACTTTAAATCCAGTGAATACATATATAAATAATGCGCATATAAAATCAGTCGTGATTTTTTAAACTAATAACGTTTTTTCTTGCGGAAAATGCATTTCGAATCAGTTTTACTATTAAATATTTTATTTCTGACAATTTCGTATGAAATATTTTCCAATATGATCGTATATTGACATTTTTATGTATAGAGATAAAACATGCGATTAGATTTTTCTATTTGAATAGTAACTTTCCTACAAACATAAATTTTGTTATATGATTTTGTTGTTTGATTTTATGATTACAAATATTTCTTCCAGTTATATTAAAATTTCATGCTCGTATTTATTTGTCAATTTATGCTAACATCAATCTCAAAAATCATTATCTTTTTCCAAAAAAATGTGAAATACATCTGGTTATAAATTGTTGAGTGAAATTAAAAACGTCTTTTCTATTAAATTTTAATAGAAAAAATAATTTTTCTACAAAGAATATTAGTATAATATTATCAGAATAATAATAGAAAATTAATAATTTTTATTAATAATATACTAGCGTATACGAATATTATAAAGAAAATCTAGCCTCGTTACAGTATCTCACTGAAATAAAATAAATTAATTATGATGAACAGAAAAAATTCTTTGATTTTAATCAAAATTAGGGTTTTATATTAATAAAAATGTTCTATATATTGACTTTTTTACACACTTAATTTTTAATAATTTTTTTTAATTTAAAATGGAAACATATAACAAACTGTATGGACTGTATGGTAAAACAGTTTTATTAAAAGAAACTCGCTTAAATTGCTTTTATAAAAAAAAGATAGAGGAGAGATACACAGGAAAGCAAGATTTCCAAGTAAAGACTTCTGAAGAACAATATAGAATGAAAACAAATAATGAGTTGTTATATAAAAAATGGGAACAGTAATATATTATTTTAATTATAATCAAAACTAGATTGAATACACATTTAGAAAAAATTATCTTACTTTAATATCAAAAAAATAATAAATAATAACTGTTAAAAATATTTTGGAAATTTGTTAATTTATTATTTTTTTATTTATGTTATTTATTCTAAATATGAATATGTAAATAAATATATTTCTCATTTGGAATAAATTAAACTTACTAATGTATTCAAATTTATTTATATTTAGAATAATGAAAAATATTATTTAAATTATTTATTTGTTTATTTTAAACAAAATTTTAGTTATTTATGAATTTTAAATAAATCAAATCGTAAGTTTTTAACCTATAAAACTTAGTTTCATTATAAGAATTTTGTTTTAATACCAAAAATTATGCATCTTCAATATTTTTGAATATATTAAGATATTTTCACAGTTTCTTATTCTTTCCAGTTAATGCAAATATTTATGCATATGAGTAATATTTAATTATATTACATTAAGTTGTTATAAATATTTGTAAGAAGTTAGATACTAAAAGATATAAAATATTTAATATATTATGAGCATAAAGAATTATTCTTTAATAAGCAAAATCTGAGGAAATTAATGAATTAATTTTACCTACGAAAATTTAAATTCTTTCATTTTAATTAACAATTTATGCATTCATATACTTACAAGAACTATTATTTTTATTTCATGAAACAATTAAGAAATTAATCAAACAAATGAGAAAAATCACAAAAATTCTTACCACCTCATTTAAAATACAAATAATAAAAAAATTTTGTGCAAGCTTATTTTATCCTTCATGCCCAACTCTGTATCTTTCCGATCAATGAAGCTGCAGCTTGTGAGTCACCTTAACTTAAAGAATATGAAAAAGTTATTACTGTTTGTCCGAAAAGTTATAACTCAGTGAACTCCAATTACCTTGAAGTGGGGTACTGAAAGTATGCGTTCTTGAAGTAACTGTTAATTGTAGTGTGTTCTACACTTATGTGTATTTTTGCAATTGTTCTCGTGTTTTGCCCTATTATTATTTTGAGAATTAATTTGCAGAACTAATTGCCGTTGTATTATACGTTCCAAGAATAATTACATTTTCATAGCAAGTTTGTCATGTTATAAAATAATAATTTATATACAAAAGAAAGATATCAGTATAGATTTGACTTAGTTTGTCAATAAATTAAGTTTCTTTTAAATTTCCTTAATAAACCCCTGATTTGTTTTTCATGATAAGTTTAAAAGTCATTCATTGCATATATATTGTTTATTTTAACAGAATTACATAATTGCTAAAACAATTTAATTTTGAAGCCATACGTGAGTAATATAAATTAAGATTTTATATATATATATATATATATATATATATATAAAGCATACTTTTTTATACTAAGCAGTGGAATTTTAGAAATTTTATAATTTGTAAATGCTCTCTCTCTCTCTCTCTTATATTAGAACAAGACACATGGAATGACTGGTTCATTGAAAACAGTTCATTTATACTGTGTAGTCCACCCACCACGAAAATTTCTATCAGTAAGAATTTGCCACGGCATGGATTCTATTAGCTTGAATACATTGTTCCATGTGGATGGAATTGCTGCTACCAATTGATGCTAACTAGATGATGGTGGATCCATGCTTTGAAGGACACATTTTACCTCAGCTTAAATATGTTCTGTTTAACTCAAATTTTCTAGCGTTTTCCGAAAGATAAAAAATATCAAAATATCTTTTGGTAGATATCTTGCTAAAATAATTAATTTAAGTTGATAGTGCGTATCTGTTTTCCATTTTCAAGGTATATCCTGATAAATATGGTGCACTATATCTTATATTAATTTCTGTCACACTTGAAGAAAATATCAAAATGCTAAATCAGTGTTTTCACAATTCTTTTACCTAATAAAGGAAATAGTGGATACGATCCCAAAACATTTGACACCTCTATATCTCTATATCGAAGTTATAATAGAGATAGATCAAGATAAAAGAAAATATCCTGATAAATATCACATCCATTAACTAAGGCATCAATAAACACCAATCGCTTACATAATTAACTACTTCTTTCTGTTTCTAAGAATGTGAATATGATTCAAGGTAGTATTCAATCATCATAAATAGTTCCACCGATTAATTAATTAATAAAATAAGTGGTTTTCCTTTCATAAATTATTAATTGTTTTTATGATAATAATATCTTAGAATTTTCGGAGATTAAAAATTGAAAACACTTTCGGAAACTAAATTATTTCTAATGTATCGAAGTATTAACAATACAAAAAATTTTTAAATAAAAGTATTGAAGTGTAGGTAATAGAATATTATTTTTCAATCAGGTATACTGAATAATAAAGGGGAAATCTTTTGTTTTCAGTCGAGAAAAAAAATACCAATTAAAACGATTAACTTTTCTGCAGATAGGAAGGTCTTAAAAACAAATATTTAAAAATTTGTATAATATTGTATGATATCAAAATAGTCATCCTAGATAACTTTCACAATGGATGAATTAACTTGTAAATTTCTTCTTTGCTTATGATAACATAGCATGAAATGATAAAATTGATTACTAATACTTTCTAATATAATAATTCAAATATGTTTTGTTTTATTGTGTAACTTTAGAAAAACATTCATGATTAGTCAAAATACTTAACTTTAAATAAATGAAGTTAGTATTAAAATTATAAAGTTCATGAAAGGATTTTCTGGAGAATACAATACGGCGATAATGATTAAAATGCCTCTGGGAATCTTTTCTATAATTGGAGGTTTGGATTTGTATCTTTTATGTGGGAATTTGCTATGGTTTATAATCCTCTATGGTCATCAGTCCCTACCTAATTAGACATTGTGAACAAAAATCAACAATTAAATAGATATAATTTAATTTGAGAAAATTTCTTTTCAATTATGAATTCAATATTTTAAGGAATGAAATTGAATACTTACATGCGTTTCACAACATAAGTAAATTTAAGAATATATAATTAAATAAATTATGATGAATAAGATGATTCCTCAATCCATATTATTAAAATTCTTAATTTATAAACATTAAAAAAAAACAGAATAACACTTGGTAAATATGGAATTGAAATTCACTTTTAACGTTCTAAAGATAATCAATAACTAAATTTTTCTTCATTATTAAACATTATTTTAATCAAATTTAAATTTAAAAAAAATAGTTTGATTGTGTGATACTAAGAAACAATTCCAGTTAACGTTTTATTATTTTCTTACAACTTAAAAATGCTTAAAAATAATCACGATAGCAATACAAGAGCATTTTTTCCCGATTCAAAAGTCTCTATTACTGTTATTTTCAGATGCTCAATTACAAAAATAACTTAATATTTGAATTAAATTCTTCTATTTAAGAAATTTTCTTGTTAAATAAGATTTTTATGATTTTGAAATTGTTATTATACGTTAAATGATTTAAGATGTACTTACAAATTTTTATTTATCTTTATTTATTTTCCTTTTAACACCAAAAAAATCATAAAATTTAAAAATAGTAAAAAATATCTTTAAAATAAATATCAGACTACTAATTTGATTACAGCTAAGATTATAGAGAATTTAAATATTTAAGGACATTTAATGACAATTGAGTCTGGTTTAATCTAATAATATTTGAATAATCTAATATTTATTTATTCATTATTATTTAGAGTAGATTATTATAACGAGAGTAAGTAAATTTTCTTTTCTAGAAGAATTGCAAAAAATTATTGTTAACACTGTCTGAGTCATTTAGATGAAAATAAAATAAACTTTATTTATTTTTCCTGATGCAAAAAGCTTTTCTTTGGTCTGAGTTTCGTTATCTTCTCTGATCCTCAGAGATCAAAATTTCCAAAGTTAAGCAAAAATGGGAAAAAAAATATATTTTGAAAAATTTTTTCTGGAAGAAAGTCGCAACGATTATATATACTGGCTATCATAAATTACGGAAAAATCACAAAAATGATGATAATGCAAAAGGTTATGAGTGGAATTTAATGAAACTTATACATATGATTCTGCACATTGGAAGGTGCAACATAGCATAAAAAGAAATCACCAGACAATTATGGTGCTAGAAATATTAACATATGTATACAATGGACAAATGAGAGGTGTAAGCTTGGTATAGGAAGAGTACCTTTAAAGAGGTATGACTCCTCCGGAGAGGCAATACAGCACGTGTAATGATGTGTTATTATCTCAGATAAGCTGTCTATTGATTGTGTAGGAAGTGGAATCCATTGCTCTTCCAATACTTTTTAAAGCAGGGCTAGGAGGGGGCTTGAGAGCAGCTACATGTCATCCTAGAGTATCCCAAACATACTCGATTCAGTTAAGCTCCGGTGATCAAGATGGCCACATAATGCACACAATTGTTTCCTGTTCAAGATAAGCATCCACGATGAGAGTCCTGTGTAATCTCACGTTATCATTCTGTATCACGAAAGAATCACCTATTGCCCCAACATAAAGGTGTACATAAGCATCCAAGATATCATCTCTACAGGTGGGAGCATTAACATTTTCACATGAAAAGATATGGAGGTCCGAGAAAAGATATGGAAAGAGATACCACCCCAAACACAGACTCTCTTTGATCCACATACATTTCATACTTTCACGGATATTGGATGGATGAAAACGACTTCCAAGTTTTCTCTTCAAATGGGCCTATTATAGCTTTCGAGGGTAGACCTGGAAGAATCTGTAAAAAGAACAGACTTCTATTGATCATGCATCCAGTGGACATGTTGATATAGCCCATTGAAAACGTTCTTACCTATGGCGTGACATTAGGGAGATGTAAAAGACTCGTAGCCTAGTATAAAGGCCACGTTCGAGAAGCCTTTGAAGTATGGTTGATCTGGATACCAACCTTCAAGAGCTTGCAGTGAGGGAGTATCTGAGTTCAACCGGAGTTATAGTTCTATTCTTTTGTGTACATAATGACAAATATTGATATCGGCACTTGAGGTAGCGCGTGGCTGTCCGTGGATGAGCCTTCTTGATGCCATATCCGTAGTTAGAAATTATTGCTAAAGTCTATGAATCGCAGACGGACTCACACTCAACCATCTAGCCATTTCTATCTGACTTTGTCCTGCAGCCTTTAGTCTTCCAATAGCTCACCATCGAAATAATTAGTAATAAAATTTAAATCGAAATAAAATTACAATATCTTAGTAAATTTTAAGTAGACAATATTCATTAAATGTAAATGTGTTTTGTAGAACGGAATTTTTTTAGATAAACTTTTTCATAAGATAATTTCTTGTTTAACTACAAATATTTTCAGTGGAATATTTATTCAAAATTGGGTTATTTCAGTCACTTATATTAAAAAATACGTCTTTCACTGCATTGTTATGATTGAATACACGCTTACATTTTGTTTTAGAACTTATGATTCTATCATATACAACAGATATTTAAACATTTTAATTTTTGTAATCTATTTTGCTGGAACTTATTGTAATTTTAAGTGAATTCATGTCTTTATATTCTGAGTAAAACTAAATAGCTTGTCGAATAACTTATGAAACTTAATGTATAATTCACACAAATTATATTAATACAAATTACAGCTTGTGTGCAGTGTAAAAAAAATGTAAGCCTGAATTATAAACCATTTAAGCTATTTCCTATGTTACCGTACCTTTAAAATAGTAAAGTGCATTAAGAAGTACATACATTTTAAGTACTCGTTTCTTTTGTTTTTGTGCTTTTAAGTATAGGGAATCATTTTTGTAAGGATTCACCGCGTATTCTTAACTCCCATCGAAAATCCAATCATATTTGCAAAGGTGGATTGAATTCATTAAAGGAATCATGTCCTGCAAATTAATTAATACTTTTGGGGCTAGTAGGTCAAATATCAGGGATATTCTGTTAGATCCCTGCTTTTAAATAATGAAGACTCACACTTGACTGCTTCTACTTAACTGGTAAAGTCAAAATTCGTGCTTGGTGCAGAGAAATACGATGATGCAGCATCGTATTGCTAAATAATTATTAAACTTAAAAATAAAACTCATTAGCTGGCATTTGTTTGATGTCACTGAACAAGAATCTTCTAAAACAAATGATTTTTGTTCAATGACATTAAATGATTCTACGGGAACATCTTCCTACGATCGGGGCATGCTTTAGGAAAATATCAATTTTGATTAAGTTAATTTTGTTTTAATTTTTGGTAATAAATTTTGCATGAATTATCCATATTTAATTTTTATTCGTAAAATTTAAATAACATATAATTAGCAAGTAAAACTGCTTTTTACTTCATGAATCTACACGTTACAAAATAATAGTAAAATTTGATTTTCTTGTAAAGTAAGTTTTATTTTCACGGAGACTACATGGGAATATTTTTATAGCAGACAGACAATGAGCATCACATTATATCTTTTTTTACCTCAGATAAATAGTTTTATGAGTTTTTCCTCTTTAATGTTGAATGATATTTATTACTTTTTTTAACAATAACATACGTAAAGATGTAAAATAAATACCTATTAAATTTGTTTTCATGACTGCAGGATAAAATGCCATAAAAATATGCTATAAATATTTTAAGTTTGGTTTTACATTAACAGAAATTAAAAGTGACGTTATTATTGAAAGTAATTTATAGGCATCAGCTATTTGAAGGAATATAACAAAATTATGCATTTTATCCTTACTATTGTTCTATGCTCATAAAAGTTACTATAACTTTGAAGTACTTTAATAAAACAAACTACGCATATAAATACAAACTACTAGGAGTATTTTCCAATAAATAAAATTAAACTATTCGCTCACATTATTTCCCAAGGCAACAGGGCACCGCAATGGAATTAAAAGTTCGGAGAATAGCGTGAAATGAATGGTATTTCTCTAAAGAAATTCGTATCATCCTGTACAAAACAGTTGTTGGAAAATTGCTCTTTCGCGGAGATTCAGTTTGGGGCAATTCCCTATCTAGAAAAAGTCTTACTTAAATTTAAATACCATCCAACGTAGGTTTTTACAGCACTGGTGCTTTTAGAACAACATCAACAGTCATTCTATAAGTAATTACTGTGATTCTTCTTTTGAGTCTGATAATTGAAGCCAAAGTACATTAGGTTAACTCGTGGGTGGTCCCAGTCACTGCTCAGTCTCTCCTACCACCAAAAGACTTGAAGAAGCAATATGTACAGACACAATCTATCCAGGTCTTTTCCATCTGGAGTTCAGAATCTCTATCGTAGAATCAACCAATCTCCCCACCGTTGAACTAGACAGTATTAACTTCTTCACGGATGGCTCCAAATTAGATGAAAGAGTTGGGCAGCTTTGGTTTTATTTCCGGAGGATGAGAGGACATAAAGATGGAAAGCAAAATTAAGAGATGGAAATTCAATGTAGCAAACCAAAATCCTCACTATAAAAAGAAACAGGTAGTCAAGCCAAAAACCTTCAACTTCCAATCACCCTATGGTTGGACAGCCAAGAAAGCTTAAAATCCTTTCTGCATCCATTCAATAAAAATCCAATAATGCTTGTAATCCAAAAATAACATCTAGAAAACGCCCATATAACATCAGATGGATAAAAGCACACATAAGTGTAGAAGGTAGTGGAAAAATCTGACAAGATGGCAAAAATCGTAGTCTCTTTTGAATCACATGTTGTCGTCCACCCACTCTCAAAGTGTTTGGTTAAAAACATCCGAAACGCATGACAAAAAGAGTAGATGAATGGCAATACCAGGAGGTTAATCTATGAATTAGTCCCTACCACCAGGAGAACCATCCTCTTTTGTAGTTGAAATAAAGTTCTTTTCTTAACTGGGAATGAGCCTTTCATCTCCTAATTTCTTCGATTACATCTTGTTTCTTCTGCTGACTGCACATGCACTAATGAAGGTAATCCACTGTACTACTTGACAACAAGCCCAGTAACTACATTTTGAAATCTTGCTAAGCCAAAGGTTCAGTTGAAGGTCACATGGAAGAAGAAACTACTTGCAAACAAAATCCCCAGGATTAAACTTAATGAAATGATGAATTTTGATAAATTTGTATTCACGTAGATTAAGGAGGAAAATATTTAGCACCAATCTTCACAGGTGTTCCTTATATATAATTTCTTCTGTACATAATTTATTATTACCGTGTCGTTTAGCTTTTTTATGAAAAGTATACTTATAATTAGAAAAAGACATTTTCTATTTATTAGGAAATTTCTTTGAAATTCTATCGGCTTAAAAAGTTGTTGTGACGCTAATACATAAGTACCATTTCTTCTTAAATCATTTAGTAATTACTAAGGGAAAAAACAATTTGATTATTTTTGATGAACGAATATTTTGTCAAGTAAATATCACTTCATAAAGGATTAAGCGGAAATTAATGGAGGATTAATAGGAATTCACAAAGGATTAATAGGATGTAAATATCACTTCATTAAATCATAAAGGATTTTTAATAATTTTTACATTTTTGCACAAAATTTAAATTTCCCATACAACTATTTTTCGTTTGCTTTCAAATATTGCAAATTTTACACATTCACTGTTCAATTTATCTCTTATGTAACCATCATGAAACTTTTTTTTGTACCTTTAGTATTATTATGAGTGGTTTATTACATATTTATTATAAATTTATTATTTACGTTTCGAACTGTAAATTAAGTGACAAACATTGTTCTTCAAATTTTTTAAATAGTTGATTTAGGGTATTTATATACATTCAGCAATTCTTTGTAATATTTTAAGTCTATCATTTTGCATCTTTATTTAATAACTGCAAGTTAACTGTTAGTCAATATATTTAATTGATGACATTATTTTAATACAAAAATTCTATTTTAGAAAGAATGAGAAAAAATTTCAATATGAATATTATAGTGTGAGTTCGTTTTCCAAACTCAATCAACCTAAAAACTTGAAATTAATTTATTTTCACATCATTGCTTCTTCTTAAGGAGTTTGAGACAGAACGAGAAGAAAATTCTGGTTTACATAGTTCATTTTAAAAAAATTATCTAATTTTATTACTAAGATTTCACTACCTTAAAAATATATATTTTATGGTTTGAAAACAGATATTATTATTATGAAGAAGTAAAATATAGCAATGTGACTCATGTTCCAGTAATTCATCGATGTTAGTGTATGGTAAATATGAATTATTGAGGTGAAAGTTATAGAACAGGGGTGTCCAAGGCGTCGACCGCGGTCGACTGGTAGACCACGAAGACATTTTAGGTAGTCCACGCGACCATCCCGATAATGACCTCGGATATTAACAATTTATGACTTATGACATAGAATCAATGAATTATTTAAAATAGAAATTTACTAAAGTCTACGCTTTAAAACCTAAAACAAACTGTGCAAAGATTTACGATTTAAAAATTTATGATTAAAGGTTTGAGATTTAAAACCTAAAACGGACATGATGAGAGCGATTAAAACATTCAAAAAAACTATAGAAAGGTATGCATCTCAATTAAGAAAACATGAATTGAGAAACTTCAAAAACATAGAGGAAGAGTGCATCCATAATCCAAACCGAGACTTCGAAGATTTCGCTTAATACTTGTTTTGTTTGAAAAATTTGAAAGAAGATTCGCTAATTTAATTAGGTTGAAAGAAATACTTAATTTTACGATATCCCCCCCCCCCATTTAATCAAAATGTCAACATTGACGGAGTATCCGAAAAAATAGGACATTTAATAGATATCACATCAGTCACGGTCGAGGAAGAAATTACTAAATTAAGATGCGATATATTTCTTAAATCCAGAATATATTTAGATAATACTGATTTTTGGAAACCACTGAGGAAACGTTTCCAAATATTTACAAACTGATTTTGTATTTGAAATCATACTTTGGATTAAGATATCTTTGCGAATCTGCTTTTTCAACCATGAACAAAAAACAAACATTGGTCGCATTTAACAGATGGACATTTAATTTCGTGTTTATGCATTGCAATAAGCTCGTACCAGCCACAATATGATAAATTTGTCGCAGATATACAGTGCCAAATTTCAACTAAACAAAGTGAATAGGATGGTCAGTTTTTGATGTATGAATACTTTGATTATTTTTGTCAGTAAATTTTTATTTTGTAAATATTAGTATTAAATTTTTTTTAAAAAAAAATTATATAATTTACCATTTTTTCTTTCTACCGAAAATAAATATGTACGTTAATTTAGCTCTACCATTGGTAGGCAGCCGTCGATTATTTTAAATGTGGAGTAGACCCCGGATCTCAAAAGTTTGGCCACCCCTCCTATAAAAAATATGACGCATATAGAAAATATGACATTATAGAAAATTGTAATGCATGAAATATGGCAATAACTGCTCAAAAAGTTGATATCTATGATACGATAGAATATATATATTTTTAAAATGCATTACAAAATAAATTAAAATTTTCTACGTTTCATTTTAAATAGTAAATCGTAAATGTGTCCGATGATACTATTTACTTACAAAAATATCTAGAGAGCAAACATTTTAATACGTTTTTGTAAATTTGTTTTATTATTAAATTCTTATTGTATTAGTTCACAAACTTTATATACATATCTTGTTAAAAAAATGAATGAAAATTATTTATGAAGAACTTTTTACAATGTAATGAAATGATATGATTTTCTTGCAATAGCAAAATTGTTAGAGCGTAGGAAGCAATAAACTAAAAAAAAGCAGGGTTAACGTCAACGCAATAAACTAAGAAAAAAGCAAAGTTAAAGGTACCGACCCTTACTTCACAAACGGACAAATTTAATAAAAAGTAAATAAAAGTATTTTTATTGACCTAGGAACTTATTTATAAAAAAATTTTTTTTATGTATTACTTATTTTACTAAAGCAAGCGATCTAAGTTCTGACTTTGCTTTTTTCATGACATATATTGCAATTTCCTTAAAAACATCATAAAATAGTTATTTTTGTACATATTTCAACAAGAAAATAATTAAAAATGATGTTAAGCATTTAATACTGAATGCATTAAATGCTTAACACTTTTCTTTGGTTAATAAAAATCCAAAAAAATTCTAGAATTCCATAAATTTTATAATCTTATAATAATGAATTTTTTTTATCCTTTGTTGTATTTTTAATATGATATAGATCAGGGGTGGCCTAACTTTTGGGATCCGGGGTCTACTCCACATTTAAAAAATTGAAGTTGTTCTACCAATGGCAGAGCTAAATTAACGTACATATTTATTTTCGGTAGGAAAAAAAAAGGTAAATTATGTAATTTTTCTAAAAAACACTTAGTATTAATATTCACAAAATAAAAATTTACTGACGATGTATTCATGTATCAAAAACTGACCATTCTTTCCACTTCGTTTAAATGAAATTTAGCACTGTATACCTGCGACAAGTTTATGATATTGTGGCTGGTACGACCTTATTGCAATGCATAAACACAAAATTAAATGTTCATCTGTTAAATGCGACCAGTGTTTGTTTTTTGTTCATGGTTGAAAAAGCAGATTCGCAAAGATGCCTCGATCCAAAGTATGATATCAAGTACAAAATCAATTTGTAAATATTTGGAAATGTTTCTTCAGAAATTGATTTCCAAAAATAAGTATTGCTAAACATGCTCTGGATTTAAGAAATATATCGCATCTTAATTTAATAATTTCTTCCTCGACCGTGACTGATGTGATATCTATTAAATGTCCTATTTTTTCAGATACTTCGTCAATGTTGACATTTTCATTAAATGGAAATATCATAAAATTGAGTATTTCTATCAACCTAATTAAGTCAGCGAACCTTCTTTCAAATTCTTCAAATAAAACAAGTAAGTATTAAGGGAAATCTTCGAAGTCTTGGTTTGGATTATGGATGTATTCTTCCTCCATATTTTTGAAGTTCTTCAATTCACGTTTTCTTATTTGAGATGCATACCTTTCTATACTTTTTTTTTAATGTTTTAATCGCTCTCATCATGTCTGTTTTAGGTTTTATATAAATAAGTCGTAAAGCTTTAATCATAAATCTTTAAATCGTAAATATTTTCACAGTTTGTTTTGGGTTTTAAACGTAGACTGTAGTAAATTTTTATTTAAAATAATTCATTGATTCCATGTCATAAATCATAAATTAAATTGTTTATATCCGAGGTCATTATCGGGATGGTCGCGTGGACTACCTAAAATGTCTTCGCGGTTGACGTATTGTTTACCCATGATATAGATAAAGAAACTAAGGAAAATGAGAAATAAAGTGTAAGAAATTAAAATATTAAATATATAGTATATAAAGTTCCTTTATGAAAATACCATTCTAGATGTTTTATTGCCATCCATTAAAAATTTAATTTTTTGGGTTTAGGTTAAAAAATTGTGAACTTTATTCCACCATTGAAATACACTGGAATCTGTGTGTTTGTTATGATTTAGAATCTACATTTTAAAATATGTCCCGTTGAATTAACTCTTGTGTCCAAAAGTGAACGTATAGCGATAAACATACAAGCTAATTAAATTTTCTAATCTTGACAAAAAGTTAGAGAAAAATTAACACCTTCATTGAAAATTGGTTTGAGTGCCAAAATGTTTCATATAAGTCAATTCAATCAGAAACTTAAATCTCTCGGAATGTTCAAGGTTATATCTTTGTACCAAGCATTGTGTAAGCTTTGCATTGCTTTGTATTCTCTAACTTTATAATCCAGAACTCACAACAAAATTGACTGTATATAATTTAAATCTGTATTCTTTTTAACATTTTAATGCATGATTTTTATTATAAACTAATTTAAAGCATATTTTTAAATAACTTATTGAATACTATATAATTTATAATTCTGTGCTTCAAAGGGAATTTTTATTGGAATGTTTATCTGCAAAAGGTATAAACCAAAATGTAACATATAATTAATAAATTAATTAAAACCTGCATTTTTATCACATTTCAGGGTAATAAACTTTAAAACATCTGCTTTTTTATCACATTTTATTACTCGATTTATAGTAATAATTTACGAAATATTTTATTTCAGTGACTCATACTGAAAAGAGAAAAAAATCCTAGCCCACTGAAATTACTTTTGAATGTGTACTGAAAGAACAATTGTACCTATTTCAATGCTACTTTTATTACTATTTGCTGTATGTGGAAAACATATTACAAAAGAATGTATAAAATAATTTTTAAAGCATTAGAGAAATTAACTGATTTTTACTCAGCCCAAAAACAAGATGCTTTGGGTATAAAAAAGTAAAGATTGAAAACGAAAAATCGAAATTAAATAGAAACACAAAGACGTAAAATATTTTTGGTAAATTATTACATTCTAAAATTAGTCTTGTATTTTGATGTTCATATAAGATTCAATTAAATTTGAGAAACAGTGGCAGTCTTAATTATCTTAATATGTAAAAGAACTTTTTGAAAAGATATTTTTTATTTTTTTGGAAAAGTTAGAATATTAATTACAAACCTGCTTAAATAGCAAAAGAAGTAAATATGAATTTTTAAACAAAATAAATACACACAAACAAATTAGGAAAAATCATATTCTAACACCAAAAGTAGTTCTACGTTAGATGTGTCAAGATCAAGAAAGTCAAGAAAGATACATTTAATGTAACAAAGACAACAAAATGAAGGAAATGATATTATGAGTTAAAAATTTATTGTTATCCTGCAAAATAAGTAATTTTTTATATATATATAGGAAATTAAATCTAGACAAAACTCCTATAATCATACTAAAATCGAAATGATGTGCTCGTTTCAGAAGAAAAATACATCAAGATTACTATAATTTGCACACTATTATCTAAGTTAGAAATTATTAGGCAAAAACATTTCCCACTGGTAGATCTATAAAAATCATCTCCTGGACATGTCTAATTTTGAAAGAATAGAGGGGAGCTCATGTTTCGTAAAAATTTCTGTAGTATATTGAAAAACATTTCTAATATTCATTCTCCTTCTTCTATGGACACTACAGCCCTTGATGAACCAAGGCCTTCCCAAAAACTTCTATTCTGATCTACTTTTGGTAATTTATCTCCAATTAGTTATTCTTAGGATTTTAAGATCTCCCTCTACTCAATTAATCCATCTCAACTTGGTAATATCCCTTTTTCTAGTTCCAAAAGGTTATTGATTGAAAATTTTAAATGTTAATGATAAAGGGTTCATTCTGCATATGTGGCCCTCAAATTTCATGTGACTAATCTTAATAAATTTGATTATATCTATAACCTTAAATAATTTGTGCAATTCAAAACTATGTCGACGTCTCAAGACTTCACTTTCATTCACAGCACCAAAGATTTTTTTCAGAACTTTTCGTTAAAAAATAGCCAGCTATTCTACCTGGGATTTAGTAAACGTCTAAGTCTCAGATCCATAAGTGAGCACATATCTGTTAAGTACTGTATATAATGTGATTTTAATATTTCTTCTGATTAATTTAGATTTTAAAAGTTATGTAAGCCTGAAAGGCTTCGATTCTCTACCAAAATTCATTTTTTAATCTCAATTCGCATACTTTTGAGCTTTGATATTCCAACCTAAACATTAAAAATTATTAACCACTTCAAATTTATAATCTCCAGTCTCTAAAAATGTAAAAATCATTATATCTTAGGTAATTGACATGGATTTAGTCTTGTCTTCATTTATAAGAAGATGGATTTTTTCTGTTGATTTTTTAAATGATTGTTTATTTGATTTTTTAATACATACTTCTACCACAGCATTCCTAGTGGGTTCAGGATATCATCAGCGTAAGCAAAGAGTTGCACAGGTTTTATTAATATGGTACCTTTAGTGTTGATGCCTGAGTGCAAACTACCCATTCCAAGGCAACTAATATTCGATCATTATCAGGCATTAAGAATAATTTAACTTCTTGTCCTTCTTTCTAATTCTATTATCACATACATCAGTAATACTGAAGCATGCTTTCTTCCCTCTCTCTCTTTCACGTTTTAAATTAAAAGAAATAATCATTTTTAAATTTGTAATCATCTTTCTGTGGTTGATTGGAAACATCTATTAAATTTTCTAGAATGCCCAGGACTTATTTAATGCAACTGATGCTTAACTAATGTTTTAATAAAAAGTCCCACAAAGAAATATCGATCCCGAAATATATTTATGACCATTTCCTCAGAATCAGAATAAAGTTTAAAGGGCATTCTTCGCCTTTCAACCATATGTACGGTGTGCATGCTACGTTTTATTAACTGGCATCTTAAAGTTAAAGCGTTTTTCAACATAATAGGTTTTTTAACATTAAATAATGAATTTTTACGACATCTTTGATGTTCCTTTTTTATTAGGCAAATTTTCATTACTCAGTGCATATCGAAACACAAAATGTTTTTGATAAATGATTTTTTTACAGACTTTTGAAAATTTAGTTATAATCACTTTGAATATTGCTGTATATCTGTCAATGTGATAAAAATTTAAGTTATCAGTTTGTGATATTTTTTTAGCAAATAAATTTTACATGTAAAATGTTATCTAATTTTTTCAATGAATCTGTTTTCATTGTTCTATACATTTTAATCCAAAATATTGATAAAAATCGTTTGTCGATAAGATAGACTAACCATTGTGTTGGTTGACAAGTGATATTGTATTATGATTATTCATTATGTGACACGTAAAGTACAATAAAACGTTACCTCCACATAATTTTATATACATTCTTTCGTATTATCAAATAAGTCTTGGCTTACTTTTGCATATGCTGTACAGAATCAAAAATATATCTGAAAATAATTTTCCTAACATGTTTGTATATGTTTGATAGAAACTGTAATTTTTTTATGATTCACGATGTTAAATTTTGTCTTACTTATTTTGATTTGCTAATCCCCTAATTTAATTTAATTTTTGTCCTTTATACAATTTTTGTGTTAAAATTAAATTTTCTCTAATGATTTCATTTGTTCTTTTGAAAGAAAATTCAAGATATAAGAAGCAATTTACAATAATCAGCCTTATAAGTTATTCTTATATATAGGATCGTTTCTTCAGATAAAGTCAAAAATGTGTGTTTGCTATATTTAGGTTAATTACATTGTAACGTTCGTTTTTTTAAAAAGGTTTTTCACGTATTTTCTTTTTTCTACCTTAAAAGGATTAATCGTTTGAATATTATAAATTTTTATAAAAGCTATAATGAAATTGATATGAAATATAATAGCAAGTTAATATTATAAAAATCTTTTCAGTTAATTAATTAAATTTCTAAAAAATAATTACACAGGTCTCCTTTCGTTCATAATTTTTAGTTATTTGAAAATTTTCTTATATTTTTAAGATTTATTTTTAATATTGCTAGTTTGGCTTAAAAGATATAACTTTATGTAGTTTTTAATTTTAGCTTTTTAGATGAGGTTTGTTACTTTATACGTCAGTTTAATTTTATTTTTAAGTAGATTTCTAAATGCACTTTTATTTTTAAAATTTTCAATAAAATTATTCAAAATGTTACAGGTAAAACTGATTTTAGCATTTTTCCTTATGAAATTTCATCTTCCAGGGAGCTGCATGAAAATTGCCAATTTATTACTTTAGAGATTCGGTTGAAAAAAATTTCATATATAATATTATGTAAAAGTATGTATTCAAATTTCATGAAATCTAAAACTTCGGAAAGATTTATACTACTAACAGCATCTTTTAATGAATAAAAATGTATTTTCTCCCTAATATTGTAATTTGAAGATCTTAAGCTATTTATCAGTAAAATTTATGATTAGTTTTATATAATTCATCAATTTATAGGTTCAAATTTCAATTTGGATATGGATATTTAATGGTTCAGGGCCAAATTTGTTCTACAAATTTAGTTTGCAAGTTAATGCAAGTTTTAGTCAAATTAGCAAAGACAAAATACCAAAATATATTATATGCAAAAGTTGCCATATATGACAAAATATCAAAATTAAAAAGCCATGTTTCCATTAAATAAATTTAGTTATTTCAAACAACAAAACCAAGATGGTGTCTGAATGATTAGTAGTCTGATTTTAAGTTCAGCAGTTCTATAATTTTACATTGCATATGAATGCTTGCACTGAGTCAAAACTCAAATTTTATTCTAAAAGCTCTTGTTTTATTAGAATTCAGGTGCAAGAAGTTATTATTTAGAGACAAACACAAACCAATATTCTTTTAAAAAGAAGTTTCTAAATTATTCCGTTTCAAAAAGTTAGGAAATGTTTCATAAACTATTTGGTATAACAATTTAATTAACTTGTCAATCAAATGCGCTTTTAAAGAGATATTGAAAAATATGTTGACGTATTCTGATAGAAAGCACATAGTTAATACGTTGCTTCATATTATTTCCTTGAATATGTTTGATGATCATGATGTGTGGGAAAGGTACAGAATACTTTCTAATATCCTGAAATACTATTAAAACTGCATCTATCAACTTACTTAAGATAATCTCATAATCAATAACGTAAAACTTATTATATTATTATATGTTAATGCATTTTGAAATTTTAAACCTGGAACAAAACAACATTAGATTATAGTAATTAGTTATTATTATAATATATTTAAATTTAAGAATAATTCTATAAAAATATATGATTGAAGATGCCATGAGTTTATGAAATATAGATTACATACCATTAGCCGATCTTCAAATAGCATTTTAATATCCACCACATATTTGTCTTCCAAAAGAATATTTCAAATCTATAGACCTATTCACGAGTCTCAAAGGTAAAAAAAACTAAGCTCAGTTTCCAACCATTTGTTCAAAAGACAAGAAAATAGAGATCCAACATCTATTTGCCTATAAATCGAACATCAGATGATATAGAAGCTTGAAACTTCAACATCAAGGAATAGTCTTAATTCTAGGACATAGGGAGCCCATGAATAAAGATTTCAAATAGTTTTAGTGTGATAATTGACAAATAAAATTGGTCAATAGAATTAATGAGAGAATAAATATTGTCTACCATTTATTTCTCAAAAATCTTATTTATTTTTGAAAACAAAGAAAATGAATAAATCACGTGATTTGTTCATTGTCAATGATGTGAAACTCTGATAGAAAAACTTTGAAATGTATTACAGAATTACCGTCATATGGAAATGTGCACTCTATTTATTATTGATACTTATAAAAAGCGCGTTCCGATCACCGATCACGGAGCGAATAGACTTTTAAATTATTAAGTGATTATTTGCAAAAGACTTATAAGGCTCAACATCAGTTTTCGGAAACATTTGTAATTTATTTTTATAATTTCAGTATCAAATTTTGAGCTGCTTATCAATCAACAAATTACTCAAGTTATTCTTTTATCAATCAAAATTTCTTTGAAAATTAGAAATTGTTTGTAAAATATCTTTTTCTTAGGCAACAATTTTCCTTTCAAGTAAAAAATATGGATGGATTATGATATCTTAAGGGTATAATACATGAAAACATTGCAACATTAAGTGAAGCTAATCCATTCAAGTAATATTTCAATTTATTCATAATTGTAATTTAGGTCTACTTAAAGAAACCTCTTTAAAAATTATCGATAATTAAAAAAAATAAGCTGAAAGTATTATTAGTTTCCTAATTATGATTAGGTATTTTTGCATAATTCGTGCCATATAATATAAATTATTTCCGGAAATTTATGAATTATTTTCAAATTCAGTAAAATAATATTCAATAGAATACATTTGAGTTACTTGCATTATAAATGTAACTGAATCTGATACTTTAAATTATAAATAATTAGATATTTTAATTCATTAATAACCAACATATTTTAGTATGTTTTTAATTAAACTTTTTTTTTTGAAGACTAAAAAATTTCAGTATCTTATGCCAAATGCAAAAACAGTTTCTAATTAAAATAGAAAGTTGAGTTTCACGACACAAGATCCCCTCTTTTGCTACTTTGAGCTGATTTTATTTGAAAGTTTACTTAAATTGAATAACACCTACAAGATAAAAACATTAACGTAATTGAAAGGAAGCTATTTCAAATTATTCATTTCTAAAAAATTGAATAAAAAGATATTTTTATTTTAAGGACTATTAGAATGATATAGATTGCAGAAAACCAAAATGGAAACATTTAACGCCCATGTGTTAACAATGGAAAAGAGACACTAAGTAAAAAAATGTAAGAAGGAATAAAATGAATAAAGTTATCTATCCAAAAAATAAAGTTAATATTACAAGAATACGATAACTTTGCCTAACATTTAAGATTCTCGTATGGTAAATGCTAATTTCATTCTTTGTTTTGTTCAAAGTCGTTAATAGTTTAATTTATGGTTGAAATAGCGTAATGAATAGTAAAAAAGATAGATTTCAGCATTAAATTCATAGCATTTCAGAATCTACCTC